>CM053792.1:321779603-322049603 GCA_028749045.1 Cupressus sempervirens | reverse complement strand
TTTGCACTAGGACTTGGGTTGGAGAAGTAGATCTGAGTTAATCTTGATTTGGTGGTGGATTTTCTTTCTAGAGTCATAGATCTATTGGTTGCAAGGTATCATATCATGGTTCTAGCTTGCAATTGCAGAGGGCTTGTAGATGGATTCATGGATGTGAAGATGGAAGATTGATCTTGTTGAGGCATAATTGTAGAGAGTTTGTAGATTGTAGGTCCATGGTCTTGGACTTATGATGTGTTTCCTGATTGTTCATGCGAGGTAGCAGGTTACGATCTGACTGGCAAACAATTCAAGCTTGTCACAAGGAGCATGGGAAGGATTTGTTGTAGATGGTATATAAAGATCTTGGGAGATGACTCCAAGAGGATTATACCCTAAGATGATTGTGAATCTCCATGATATAGTGTAGAGGAGGTTATTGTTGTCACTTAGGTTTGCACCCCTGTCCAAGGCCTATGCGTGAGGACAACCTAGTGAAACATGGGAACAACCTCCAAGCTATGGGACTTGAACTATGAGGTTGAGTCTCCGAAGAAGGCTGGCTTCCTCTTACTATTAGGGCGCACCTATCTATTCTCATAAGGAAAAGGGAGAAAGAGAGCACTAAAGCAAATCTACCTAGTCTAATCTAAGGCGGTGATGCACCAAAACAGAGTGTTCAGACTCATTTCTGCCCATATATGCACTACAGAACTAGGGTAACATCCAAAAAGTCATACACATCTAGACTTATATCTATCAACAACCACATATAGATCAGGGAACCAAACAAGATAACACCAGGAAAAGAAGATTTCACTTATATATTATCCGGTAGGTCAAAGGTAGATACAGTATAAGGACCATTGATCTCAACAATACATCAATGAGAGGCAAAATGATGCACATATACATTGATGGCTGAAAGAGATGATACATGATGCTTATCTAGCTTAGAGACAAAGGGGATTTTACACTGCAAGTCTGCAAGTAGTAGCAGAGAAAATTAGGAAGAGTTGACCCTAAGAACAGATCACCAAATTGCCTTTATAGATTAGGCATAACTAAAGATTTCTGCATTACATTGACTTCTCACCTACTTGCATTAACTTTCCATCCTGAGAATCCAATCAAAGATCTGATTGAACATGGCCTGCATACCAAGAAATCTGATATCCCTCTAAGAAAGAGCCTGGAGAAGAAAGGAACGGTGCCACAACATTCCCTGACATGGTAGATGGATCGACCAGATGGATGGAGTGTCTTTCTACGCTTGGCATTCATTCTGAGTTGGTGGCAATTAATCCCACCATCGGATTTGTGGCAAAACCCTGATTTCTCATCATTCATGATTTGTGCATCCATCAAATTGATCAGTCAACAGGCTTGACGAGCCAACTGGGCCATGCAGGCTAATCACACCTTCGATCTTGCCACCCTGGCAGTCCCTTTACATTCGACTGGGTGCTTACCACCCTTTCCATGTGACTGGGCGCTATGTCGCTATCAAAAAAGTCTTCGAAGACCTCGATAGCACCATAGCGCCTAAGGGTTTCAACTTGACTGTGCCACCTTTACCATCTAACCACAATCGCGCACTAACTACTACGTTGACTACGATGATCGCAATGATCATCATTTTTTAACCATCTTACTTACTGCGCTTCCAAATCTGGGCCAACGAGGACACGCGATGCACGGGTGCTAACTCGCTATCATAAAATTTGCACGACTTCTCCATGGCAAGATAGTGCCCATCGCTGATCTTCGTAGATCTGACGGTGTAGAACTTGCCCCTGCAACGTGCTAGTCGCATCAAGAAGCTGGTCCCACGACATGTCCATGCCCTGACCTGGCATGTGTGGTGATTCCTGATTCACCATGGACCTTCCAATCTGCAACTGGGCCCATCCTGTTTGGCACCACCTCAGCGACGCATCTTGGTGAGACTTGACCCCACCGACACGTGGCGAAAGGGCGCCAAGTCGCTATGCTAAAAACCTTGCAGCTTTGCCATGGTGAGATTGCGCCTACCGCCGATCCATTTCCAATGTAACAGTCACAAAACTTGACCTCCCGCAACTGTATTAGCCGTGCCGACAAAAACTATGACTTGGTCACACGCGGTTTCTTTTGATTTGTCGCCATGACGCTTGACTCTGCCGATCGTTGGAACTCGCCGTCGTGAATATCTCCACCGGGCGCTATGTCGCTATGGAGATTTTCTGGCTGATATGCAATAGCGACATAGTGCAAAGGGCATTAAAGAACTTCCTAACCTATTGAACACCGGACCCACCCCTGTAATGTGTCGACAGGGCATCATCGTGCTATCATAAATATCGTGCATTTTCTTTATAGCGCGATGATGCCAATCGTTGGTACCACTCAGATCTGACGGCCAGAAAACTCGCAGGTCATAGCATTAAAATACTAATTAAGGACTAACTGTTGAATAAGCCACACATTCAAATTTAAATCTTTGGTGGGTAACATGAGGTAACACTTCTGGCGACTCGCAGGGGGCATGAGCCTACTCAATGCATGACCAGTGCCTGAGAATGATCCATTAGGCCATGGAGTCGGAAAAGATGACCTGGAAGGTACGAAACTAAGGGCTGCAAGAAACCCTAACCCTTAATGAGGAAATCAAAACGTTGAAAACCCTTGAAACTCTGGCTCTATCTCTGTGACTTGGAAACAAAAATAGAACCTCCTCAGCAACCTGAGACTTGTCAAAACTTTAGGAACTGGTGACTCAAGAAGTGAGCCATGTGCACGTGCACTTATTGCAAAACAGGAACAAATAGGAAGCAACTAGACTAACTATGTACATGGATTCACAACCTTTTCAGAAACAGGGCTTTAGATGGATCACATTGACTGGAATGAGCAGAATTTCACCATTTGGCCTGCTTAGCTAGAACGCATTGGAATGTTCGCAATTGGAGATTAGATAAGGGCCACTCCATAGTGGATCAAATTTGGAGTGCCTTCCTGGTTTTGCTCTGTCTGAGTCCCACTTGAGAACTAAATCTCCTTCTCTGAAGATTCTAGCCCTTGCCTTCTTATCAAAACTCCTCTTCATCTCCTACTAGTGTATCTCCAGGGTTTGCATAGCTTTGTTTCTCTTTTCTTCTAGTTCAATCAACTCTACCATTCTTACTGACATGGAACTATTTTCAACCAATTCCAGCTGATGAGCCAACTCCAAGGATGGGAATTCCAACGAGATGGGAAGTCTGGCCTCCCTACCATATACCAGCACAAAAGGTGAATTCCCAATAGATCTCTTGGGTGTTATCCTATCAGCTCATAGAGGGGTCCTTAATTTTTTATGCCAGACCCTCTGATTGTCTTCTATCATTCTCCTTATGATTCTGATCAGATTCTTGTTGGAAGATTCAGCCAAACCATTACCCTGGGGGTAGTAATTTGATGATGTGCTCAGATAGATATTGTGACTCATTGCCTATGCACAAATTTGGGTTCCAACAAAAGATTTGGCATTATCTGAGATGATAGTAGAAGGAGCACCAAACCTAGATACAATTCCATCAAGGAATTCAACAACTGATGGCTCTGTAGCATCCTTCAAGGCAACTGCCTTTGTCCACCTACTGAAATAATCAGTAGCAGCCAAGATCCATTTATGACCTGCACTAGATGGAGGATTAATGGGGCCTATAAAATCCAACCCCCATTGGGTGAAGGGCTGATCCACCTGAATAGGATGAAGAGGAAGACCTGCAAGTCTCTGTTTGCCTGAGAAGAAAGCACATTTCTCACATTTTCTCACATACCTATAACAATCATGGAATAGAGATGGCCAATAATATCCATCCCTCATGATCTTCATGGTGGTTGTTCTTTCAGAGAAGTGGCCACCATCAGGGCCATCATGAAGTTCTTCAATCATCCTCTCAACCTGATCCTCTTCAATACATCTCAACAGGGTCCCATTAAAATCCCTCCTGAATAGGATATCATCTATCACAACATAGGGAATGGACTGTAGCCTATATTGTCTTCTTTTAGCTCTATCCAATCCCTGAGGGTATCCATTCCCTGATAAAAAGTTCCTCATGTCATCCATCCAGCTCCTAGGACCATTACCATTTCTTACCTCCTGCTGCTCTATTATTACCATAGTAGTCCCTTCATCTGAATCCTGACTTGATAACATTTCTTTGCATAATCCTCTCCCTCTTACCAATTTGGTAATCTGAATATCAACATCATATTTCATTACCCTAGTGATCCGTCCAGCCCTCTTCTCACTAATATCTTTGCTTAACAGGAAGTCTTTTACACTCGCATGGGGCACCAACAAATGGATCCTATTGTGGGATAAGAGGTGTCTAAATTTCTTCAAGGCTCTAATGAATGCAAGGGCTTGCTTCTCAACAAATCTATACTTATCTTCATATTCATTGAGTCCTTCACTAAAGAAGGCTATGGGCTGCTCCTCATTCTTGTCATTTGTCTGAGTCAAGACAGCAGAAATACTTGACTCACCACCTAAAGTGTAGAGGATGAAATCTTTCTCAAAATTTGGGTTCATGAGAGTGGGGGCTGAGGCTATGGCTGCCTTGATTTCTTCAAAACTCTCCTTCCCCTCCTTGGTCCATGAGAAGATCGTATCTTTCCTAAGCATGGCAGTAAGGGGTTTCACCATGATGGCAAGATTAGGAATAAACCTTCTTACAAAATTTATCCTACCAAGGAAACTTTGCAGCCCTTTCTTGTGTTTAGGGAGAGGAAGGGCAAGTATTTCTTTTGTTCTTTCTAGATCAATGGTCAATCCATCCTTAGATACAATGTGTCCCAGTAATTTTCCTTGGCTTGTAGCAAAGACACACTTGGGTGGGTTGAGGGAAACCCCAAACTCTCTACATCTTAGAAATACCTGTCTCAAATGATCAAGATGATCTTCTACATTCTTGGAATATACAGTTATATCATCAAGGTATACTAAGATAAACTTGTCAATTAATCTTTTGAAAGCCACCTCCATTTCCTTTTGGAATGTGGCACCTGCATTTGTTAGTCTAAATGGCATCTTGCAATAAGCATAGGTGCCCCATTTAGTAGTAAATGCTATCTTATATTTGTCAGATTCTTTAACCAACACTTCGTTATAACCAAAAAAATCCATCAAGAAAAGAGAACCTCCTTGACCCACTGACCTTGGACAGAATTTTCTCCATAGAAGGGAGAGGATGGTGATCTTTAAGGGAAGCCTGATTAAGATCCCTAAAGTCCACACACAATCTAATTTCTCCATTCTTCTTCCTTACAGGGACAAGGTTAGATACCCATGATGAGTGTTTGATAGGAAAAATTATGTTAGCTTCAATCAACTTGGATAGTTCCTTCCTCATTAAGGGTTCAATCTTGGGATTCACTGACCTCTATTTTTGCCTTACTAGTTTGACCCTATCAACTAAATCTATGGCATGCTGAAACAAACTAGGGTCAAACCCCTTTAAGTCATCATATGTCCAAGAAAACACATCATTAAATTCTTGACATAGATGAATGAAATTTTCTTGCTCAGCCTCAGAACAGACCTTCCCCATGTTAAGAGATTTTCCATCAGCAATTGTAACTGGGGCATGATCATCTTTTTCTGCAGCTAGATTCATTCCTTTGCCTCTTGTCTAATCATTAGGATTAAAGATACTCTCCAAGGTAATGAGACCCTTGGGCAACTTGTTAGAACTGAGGTGAATGATCTGATCACCATACTGATCTTGTAGTCTTGACTGATTTCTTTCTGAAAATTCTGTTTCATTCTGCAAGAAACTCACAATCTGCTCATCAGACTCAAACACTTGCCAATGAGTATTATTATCAGGAACAGTAAGCCTTACTACCACCTTTATTTGTTGCTTCTTCTCTTCCTCAAGATTCCCTGGGACATCATAAGATGCACCCACTACTGCAAGTCTATCAACATATTTTTTTTCTTTCCTAGGAATGCTCTGGATATTAAATGCTTGGAAACCCTCAAGCAAATCCCAGACTCTGTGTTTGTAAGACTTGAGCAGGCCATTTTTGGTGATATTTTGATTTCTCACTTGGTTCACTACCAACTCACTATCTCAATATACTTTCAAGGCTTTAATTCCCCTCTTTTGGGCAAGTAGGAGACCTTGGATCAAAGATTCATACTCGGTCACATTATTGGTACAACTGAATTGGAGCCTAAAAGAGAAGTAGTATTTTATTTCTGCAAGAGAGATCAACATAACACCAGCCCCTGATCCATTTCTATTCCTTGAGCCATCAAAGTACATACTCCATATTCCACTTATGTCATCATTAGCTCCAACAAGATCAGGAACTTGAGCCTCCTTCTCTATTATGCAATATGTACTAAGGCCTGTCTTAAGAGTTTCTGACATAGGCTCAAACTAACATGTATTTGCCCACTCATCTAAGAAGAAATCAGGAATCTCTGCTATGGAGGTGGCAGGCTCATTTACTATGTCATTTTCATCCATCTCTAGAATAGGGCAATTCATATTAATGAATTTAGGGGTGTAGGGTTCAATGTGATGAAGGGCTTGAGGTTCTGCTCTAATTGAAGCATTGGCCCCATATCTGGTCTTAAATGACATATAAGACCAATCAGTAGATATGAATCCACCTATTTAGGTAGTGAAGTCTCTTGAAAGATAGATGGAAAAATAGGGCTTGACTTCAGCAATAGATATGTCTTGAATCACAGTACAACTAGGGCATGCATGTAAGGCCATTTCCACATTCCTAAGGATGCCTATGGTTTTGACAGTACTCCCATCTAGTTGTAACACATCCCTAATAATGGGCTCATATTTCATTCCTAAAGCATCAGCAACACACCTAGGCATTACTAAGCTACTAGCCCCCGAATCTATCATGCAATTATGGACTAATTTTCCCCCTATAATCAGAGAAACATAGAATGGAGGAGGTCTAACCTTTTTATTTGTCTCTACATCACCTGCTGGTTGTACTAAACTAGTGTCACACTCCATGGCAGATGACTGATCTTTGGGTTCAATCTTTTCCAATTCTTGTTGTAGCATCCTTTTCTACATTGGTTTTCTTCATTTGCTCTACCACACTCAAGGGTGCATTAGGAATTTTGGTGAAAACTTTGGCAGCTGTACTCATGAGAGGTTGAGATGGAGCAACATAGGGATCACTTGCATCCTCCTTTCTTGGACCTTGCCTTTGCTGTTGTGAACTGTTTGTCTGCTCATTTGTTATTTGTGTATGAGGTGTAACACTTGAAGTTGAGGCCTTCTTAGGAGAAAGGGGGGCAGTATGTTCCATAGCTCTCTTCTTGCTTCTTGTGTTATGAGCAACGGAATCCTAGTTTACATTACAATGCTCCTCCATCTGGTGATTCATGAAAGAGAAATCACCCTGCCTCTAAATATATGAGGCCTCCTTGGGATGATCTTCCTTGTATGATTGCTTTACTGCAGGCTCCTGGATAGTTAGGGCCAAATAAGATTCTGCCTTCTGACATAGGCAATAGGTATTAGAATAGTTACATGAAGGACAAAAGTCTTGATCTTGGGCTAAGTTATTTTGAGGAACTAAAGCTCTGTTCTGATGTGAGCTTGAAGCAGTAGCATGACTATTTTGCCTATTCTGATCAAAAGAGCTATTCCAATGATTAGGAGGCCTACCACCACTTGGAGCCTAATGTTGTAATTGGGGAGGCTTTCCACTTTGGGTTTGCTGCCTTTCTAAGGCCACCACCTTGTTACTCATTTTTTTTATTAGAGAAAAACTATCGTCTAATCTCTTCCCTTGGTCCTTCAACTCCTTCCCCTGCTCTTGCAATTTTTTATCCAGAGTCCTCTCTCTTTTATCTGTATTCAGCACTAGACCTTGGAGCATTTCCTTGAGTTCATCAATTCCATTTGAGGATGTGGAAGCTTGGGGAACTGGAGTAAGGGCTTGTGATGTAGAAATTGTAGGAAGGGGGGCTATTGCTGGTTGGTGGTTGGGAACATCAGGAAAGAAAGGAATAGGAGGCCTTGGAGCCAACTTTCCTCCTTGTATTAAGATGTTCTCAGCTTTTATAGCTGTCTCATAAGCATTTGGTAATGTATCTCCTCCCATAGTTTGGATTGTAGTGGCAATGTCACTATTGAAAGCTCTAAGGTAATGCAAGAAGGCATTACTAGGGGTAGGTTTCACTATAGTAGGTATTCTATCCCATGTCTTTTGGAATCTGTAATTAAAATTAGTCATACATTCATGGGGGGCTCTTTTTATTGTAGTCAGCTGCTCTAGTAGTGACAAATGGTCACTCTTATCCTCAAAATGTTTGCATAATCCTACTCCTAGTCCATCCCAATCAGTTATGGAACCATGAGCTAAGCCTCTATACCACTGTAATGCTTTTCCTTTTAAAGATGAGGCTAGAAGTCTAACAACAACATCATCTTCCGTAATACCATGAATATTGCAGACATTTGCTACCTCTTAGATATGCTCTAAAGGGGAAATAGAAGTTTCACCAGTAAAATTAGGTATACTTTTTAGTGTAGATACCAATATATCATGTCTTTGGGCTAATAGCAGAGGACTTCCACCATTAAAGGTGGCAAAAGAATGAACTCTTGGCTGTGCCATATAAACAAGTGTCCTATTGATGAGTGTTGATGACAATCTAGGCTGAGTTCGAACAGTAGGGGGAGTAGAGACAGATCTTACAGGTATATCAACTGTTATTCTACCCCTAACTAGTGATAATGAAGTTCTAGTCCTTCTTCTCCTAGGATTTGAAAGAGAAAGCTCTTGATATTGAAATTTACCTCTAGAAGATGCCCTTGTTTTAGTCCTGGGCATGAATCACTGCAAACTTGGTCTGGAACCAAACTTTTTTGATGTTCAGAGTCACCAAGTACTTGAAGAATCAGCATATTGAAGGCTTGAAAACTGAAGCCAGCACTACTTCTTCAGCATTTATCTCTGGAATTCTTTCTTCTTGACACTAGTAGACCTGAAATCTTCTGATATGAGTCCCACCGGGTGTGCCAAAAACTGTTGTCACTTAGGTTTGCACCCTTGTCCAAGGCCTATGCATGAGGACAACCTAGTGAAACATGGAAACAACCTCCAAGCTATGGGACTTGAACTGCGAGGTTGAGTCTCCGGAGAAGGCCGGCTTCCTCTTACTATCAGGGCGCACCTATCTATTCTCAGAAGGAAAAGGGAGAAAGAGAGCACTAAAGCAAATCTACCTAGTCTAATCTAAGGCAGTGATGCACCAAAATAGAGTGTTCAGACTCATTTCTGCCCATATATGCACTACAAAACTAGGGTAACATCCAAAAAGTCATACACATCCAAACTTATATCAATCAACAACCACATATAGATTAGGGAACCAAACAAGATAACACCAGGAAAAGAAGATTTCACTTATATATTATTCGGTAGGTCAAAGGTAGATACAGTATGCGGACCACTGATCTCAACAATACATCAATGAGAGGCAAAATGATGCACATATACAATGATGGATGAAAGAGATGATACAGGATGCTTATCTAGCTCAGAGACAAAGGGATTTTTACACTACAAGTCTACAAGCAGTAGCAGAGAAAATTAGGAAGAGTTGACCCTAAGAATAGATCACCAAATTGCCTTTATAGATTAGGTATAACTGAAGATTTATGCATTACATTCACTTCTCACCTACTGGCATTAACTTTCCATCCTAAGAATCCAATCAAAGATCTGATTGAACATGGCCTGCATACCAAGAAATCTGATATCCCTCTGAGAAAGAGCCTGGAGAAGACAGGAATGGCGCCACAACATTCCCTGACATGGTAGATGGATCGACCAAATGGATGGAGTGTCTTTCTGTGCTTGGCATTCATTCTGAGTTGGTGGCAATTAATTCCACCATTGGATTTGTGGCAAAACCATGATTTCTCATCGTTCATGATTCATGCATCCATCAAATCGATCAGTCAATAGGCTCGACGAGCCAACTGGGCCATGCAGACCAATCACACCTTCGATCTCACCACCCTGGCAGTCCCTTTATGTTTGACAGGGCACTTACCACCCTTTTCATGCGATTGGGCACTATGTTGCTGTCGAAAAAGTCTTTGAAGATCTTGATAGCGCAATTGCGCCTAAAGGTTTCAACTTGACTGCGCCACCTTTACCATCTAACTGCAACTGTGCACTAACCGCTATATCAACTATGATGATCGCAATGACCACCATCCGTTAACCATCTTACTTACTGCACTTCCAAATCTGAGCCCACGAGGACATGCGGCGCATGGGTGCTAACTCACTATCATAAAATTCACGCGGCTTCTCCATGGCAAGATAGTGCCCGCCGCTGATCTCCATAGATCTGACGGTGTAGAACTCACCCCTGCAACGTGTTGGTCATGTCAAGAAGCTAGTCCCATGACATGTCCATGCCCTGACCTGGCATGTGTGGAAATTCCTGATTCACCGTGGACCTTCCAATGTGCGACTGGGCCCATCCTATTTGGCACCACCTCAGCGACACATCCTGGCGAGACTTGACCCCACCGACACGTGGCGAAAGGGCGGCAAGTCGCTATGCTAAAAACCCTGCTGCTTCACCATTGTGATATGGTGCCTACCCCCGATCCATTTCCAATCCGATGGTCACAAAACTTGACCTCCCATGACTGTGTTAGTCGTGCTGACAGAAACTCTGACCTAGTCACACATGGTTTCTTTTGATTTTTTGCCACGATGCTTGACTCTGCCAATCGTTGGAACTCGCCGCCGTGAATATCTCCGCCGGGTGCTATGTCGCTATGGAGATTTTTTGGTCAATATGCAATAGCGACATAGCACCAAGGGTGTTAAAGAACTTCCCAACCTACCGAATGCTGGACCCACCCCTGCACCGTGTTGATAGGGCATCATCGCACTATCATAAATATTGTGCATTTCCTTTATAGCACGATGATGCCAACCGTCGGTACCGCTCAGATCTGACATCCAGAAAACTCGTGGGTCATAGCATTAAAATACTAATCCGAGACTAACCGTTGAATAAGCCATGCATTTGAATTCAAATCTTTGGTGAGAAGTTGGAGGTTGTTGATGAAGATATTCCTATCCTTATTGATGTTGGGACAAAGGTTGGTTTTCATGATTAGTTGGTTGGAGCTGACATGGAAATTGTAGAGCACTAGATCATGGATGATCTTGTTGTTGTTGGTGGTGAGTTATGTATTGTAGAGCATCTTGCTGTGAGAAATGATATTGTTGGTGTTGTGAGTTTGGCAATGTGTTGATGAAGATTTACATATTGCTACTAATGTGGAGTTTTTTTTTGATATGGAGTTTTTTGTTGTTGATTCACTAGTTGTTGATGTGGATGAGTGTTTTTTGATGATGTATTATGTTTAGTTTGTTCCTGGGAGTGAGCATGGTCATTGGGTGGTTGACATTCTAGTGTTTGATAGAGTGATGTAGATGTGGATGATGTGCAAATTGGTTTTCTGTCCCTATTGGAGTGGAAGCTTTTGGTGAAGATGAAGATGATTGTTGCTCTTTCTTTAGGCATCAAAGTGTGGGATACACTTTTATATTTACTTGGGGAGTCTGATGTAGGAGAATCTTGGGTATGGTTAGTGAGTAGTTTGAAGTTCATGGGAGGAGGCTTAGTAGTTTCTTTTGTGGGTGCTTGGACTAATACTTGGCATGCTCTAGGAGCTTGGCATTTTCTTTGGGAGCTTGACATGTTCTATTGAGCTTGGTATGCTCTAGGAGCTCGACATGTTCTATGGAGCTCAACATGGTCTAGGAGCTCAGCATGGTCTTGGAGCTCAGTATGGTCTTGGTTGCTTTGCATGGTCTATTCTTGCTCAGCATGGTCTTGGTTGCTCAATAGGGTGTTTGGTTGCTTGACGTGGTCTGGGAGGACCTATGCCTTGCTTAGGAATTTAGTACCTATTGTAGGCCATGTAACTAATTTTATACAATGAGTTAGAGGATGAAAATTTTACGGATTGAAGAAGGCCTAGATTTCTACCTATAATGTAAAGTGTGGGTTCTAATTCATTTAGAGCTAGGAGATATTGTGATTTTACGTAGACATCAATTTTGCACATTTAATTGTTGTTGTTGGTCTGCTTGTGGCATTGAATTTATATATTTTTATTTAATTTGTGTTTTCGGCTGACTTGTGGCTTAGATTTATATAAGTAATGGTTTTCAGGAAGTCTTTAGTGATTATTCACCCATCATGGAGAAGAGATATAGATGAAGAGCGAGTTTTCCTAAGTTTGTGAATAGAGCACCAAATGTGAGTCAATTTACACTTGGATCTTGGAAGAGTGAATTTTTAGGAAAGCTATTAGCTATGGCTTGTAAAAAAAGGAGATTTCTTGGTGTGCTTGTGAGCACAAGTTGAGATCTTTCTTGGAGGTTTCTACCAGAGTGTGTATCTAGACTAGCTAGGGTATGGATTGGCTCTTGAGGGATCTTGTAGAACTATTACTATAATTGCTATTGTATTTGGCCATAACCAGGAAGGCCTTACAACCTAACACATTGCATGCAACAATTATTTTATAAATAAAGAGTTGTGATTTGTACCAAATCTTGCATTGTTGCTTTTTGTTGTCGTATTTCCACTGTATGGTTATTTTGTTGGGTCTAGGACATCTCCTTTAGGGACTCACCTGCCTTGCATTGCATTACTTCCAAAAGCTTTATAATAGTGATTCCAAGGGTTTTCACATTGATTCACATAATCAAAGATATTTGGGCTTCTTTTAGAATTATGAAAGCTTCTTCAACCTAAAACATAGGTCACCTTTCTTTTTTGCATTATATTGTTAAGTGGCCAATTCTATCATCAAGATATGGCACCAATTGAGATTTTTAAATCTTTTGAATGTGAACATGTAAACTTGTACTTTCTAATAGATGCAAAACTAAGCATTGAAGTGTTGAATGACTAAAATTGGAACACTGGGTTATTAGCACTTTTGAATTAAAACTACATTTTTGAACCAAAGCATGTGAACCTTTGAACTACACTACTTGACTAGTGGATGTGAAATTTGAACTTGAAACTTGAGAAACTACACTTCAAACCATGAACTCTAAACTAAGTGTTTTGAGATTTAATTTGAATACATCTTGTCAATCATATCCGCTTAGAAAGTATAACTTTACAAAAATATTATTATCAAAAACCCTCATAAAATATGAGAAAATTGTTGAGATTTATCCAAAAGGTACAATTTTGAAAAGTTGGATGCCAAAGCCAAGTTAACAACTAGTTCTACATGGGGAATATGGGATGTGAGAGACATAAAGAATCTAGTTAGCCTCTGGTAGAAGAAAAATGCCTAGCTATTAGGGAATAATATCAAAATAAAATAAGAATACAAAGCTTCCTACAAACAAGGGTAGAGGGAAGCAAGGAAAGACAAAACAACACCAAAAGGCAAAACTAAAAAAGAAAAGGCGAAGCAACTAATTTAAGCACTAGAAAAATTACAAAGAAAGAAGTTATTTACAATTATATATAGGGGAGGATACCTCACCATAGTGAGTAGAGGAAATAAATAATTAGACAAAACCATTTACTAGTTGTGAGAAAAATATGGCCTAATAGATCAATGTGTTGTATACAAATGAGATAGCTCAAGATAACTCCCATTTGGTAATCTATTCTTGATTGAGACCCAAATTGATTATATGCAAGAATATAGTCATAAAATATGTAGAACCAAACAACCATGAATCATCATAGATTTTAGATTTCCCCTAAGCCTTATGAATTCTGTTTCCCACACAAATTATAATTCCAACAAGAAAAAAGAAGCCATGAGAATGGTTGAAGAAAACTAACAACATTATCACAATTAATACCATAAAACCCTCCTTGATAAGAAAAATTTCAGCTTCAATCATGAAATTAATAGAATCATCATGAAGTATGGGATCTAGTTTGTCTAACAAGGTTTCATTTTCCTTCATAAATAAGTCTAACAAATTTAATCCTTGATAAGAGCCTGGATGAGATATTTATGTTAATTCTTTAGTGTCAGACTATTTTTTTGTGATAGATCAAAATAATTAATTTATGATTTCTTCTTCATCAAGAAAAGTGTAACATGAATCATTTATCCTCTCATGGGGCTACAACATTTTGATTTGACTATCATGGCAGTGAAAGTTTATTTAAAAAATTTCTTCTATAATCAATTTTTAAAAATAAAAAGAATATTTATAATATGATTTCACTTTGTCATAAACAACATGTCCATTTTAACAAGCGTTTGAGGTATGTGTTAACTAAAGTTTGCTCTGCAACTCTTTTTCTATTTTCCCACTTTGAGAGATATTTTGAATTTTGGATGAGCATGGATGCTCCCAAGGGGTTAGGACTGGCCTCAAATCCCTTTCCAAACCTACTTCTCATTTGGACTATGACTGGGTTTACATAGGGGAATGTCAATGCCATTCATCCTATTAGGGGGATGCCAATGGAGTCAATGGATTTGCTAGTGGGATAGGAGATTCAAAAAAACCTTTCTATGGCTTAGTTGGTGGGCCAGGAGATTCAAATGAGCCATAAAAAGGCTCTGGGTTGGAAGGAAGTGGTGCTTGGTGAGGAGGTTCTCATCCTGGTGGAAGTGCCCAAAGTGATTAGCAATGACAAGGGAGTGGAAATTGTAGTTTGAGATAGCTCGGTCAACAACATGTTTGTAAATCTACAACTTTACCTCATTAATAGATTTGATTCCTTTTGCCCATCAATTGAGATGGTCTAGAAGTGGATGAATTAGAGATGGAAGTTGAAGGTAAATCTTTGGTCTCGGCCATGTCGAGAGGCCTATTTTGTTTTAAATTCAAGGTAGTAGAGGATATGACAATGGTGATGTTAGGATCATGGGCATACATAAAGCATAGCTTGGTGGTGGCTAAATGGCATCCAACATTGGATCGGTGAAAGAATTGAATATGATGGCTCCAGTCTATGTCAAGCTACCAGGCCTTCCTCTTGAGTTCTAGGATGAAATGATTTTAAAATCCATTGGGAATTCCTTTGGGCACTTTGTGGTGGTAGATTTGGTTACTTTGTAGAGATCCCAACTTGTCTTTGTGATGTTTAGTGTTAATGTTCCAGTGCGTACTTCATTACCAGAGTCTATCATTTTGAGCTCAAAATGTGGTAAGAAGATTCAACCCATTTTTTATGAGAACGTGGGTGTGTTTTGTAAGAAATGCTCATCCTTTAGGAATTTTTTTGTTGATTGTAAGAAGTCGAATAGAATGGATCAGGAGAAAATTGAGGGAGATCTTGTAATGGGAGCCCCTCCTACACCTAAGGACTCATGAGTGGTGGACAAGCCTCTTGAGGGTGACAAGGAGGTAACTGTCTCTCCAAGGAGGGAACTTGAAGAAATGAATCCTCAAAAGGATAAGAAAATGGAGAAAACTCCCCCCTCTAGAAGGGTACTAAGTGATAACACTCAAGTTGGTAGAGGGAGGGTATGAATGGAGGAGCTAGAGGGGATGTTTGGCTCGGTCTAAGGGCTAGAGTTTCTCTACACACAAGAAGGGGAGATTGAGGGTTTGAAGAAAGGAGAAATTAATTCTTTCCCCTTTTTATAAGGCATTGAGGAGCTTCTTAGAACCTCTTCAAGGAACCTAGTGATTGAGAAGGTCTTTTGAGGGGGTATCAATATGGCTATGGAGAAGGGAGAGGTGAAGGAAAACGTAGAAGAAGAGGTTGCTAGTGTACTTCACTAGAATGAGGAGGAGTTTCCAAATAAGATGATGGATCTAGCCTAGCTAGATGATAAAGAAGAGAACTGGCAAACACAAAGAAGATGGACAAGGGTTTCAAGGAAACCTGAAGTGATCATAGAGTTGAAGTTGGATGAAGGAAAGTCAAGTAAACAAACTAAGAAAGCCAAGCAATTGGCTAGGGAGGTGACAACTAGTAGGTATGCCACTTTGGAGTTCTTAACAAAAGGTAGGAAATGATTTTTCTATCTTAGAATATGAGGGGGTTTAACAACCCTCATAAGAAGTTTTCCCTCAAATAGCAGCTAGAAAACTAGAAAATTGATATCCTACTCATCTAGGAGGTTAAAATGTCTATGGTTAACTTGGTGAATATGGAAAGTTTTATTTGGCTTGGGGTGAAGTTTTGTTATAGTGAAGCAAAAGGTTCTTTAGGTGGGGTGGCAACCTTCTGGAACCCAGATGTTGGTAATAGTAGTCTTATCTATAGGTCAAAGTTCTATCTTATTACTAAGCATAGGATAAGTGATAGGAAATGGAATATTATTAATGTTTATGCGCCTAACATGAGAAATTGTAGACATAGCTATGGCAAGAGCTATCAATTTTTATTTCCCAAAACAAGAATACCTTTTGTATGGGAGATTTCAACTCACCCCTGTACCCTTCAGAGAAAATTGGAAGAATGATTGATTTTACTAATAGTATGAAGGATTTAGATGAAATTATAAATAATAATGATCTTTTGGATATGGAGATGTGTGGTGTGAATTTGACATGGTCAAATAATAGAAAAGAATTTGACCTAATCCATGTCAAACTAGATAGAGTTTTGGTGGGAATGATTAACTTCCTCCTCTCTTATGGGACTACCTAGTATGGTTTTGGATCACACCTCAATACTTTTTAATTGGAAAAAAGATTCCTTGGGGGGCCCAAAACCTTTTTGATGTGAAATTATGTGGCAATCCAATCTAGATTTCAGCTCCAGGGTGGTTGAGTGGTGGAGGATAAGAATAGAAGGGACAATGATGTATAGACTCTCGGTTAAACTAGACAATGTTAGGAGAAATGTGGTGCATTAGAAAAAAGGGTTTTTTGGGGACATTTTTAAGACCAAGGTGGAGGATGAAGGGAATTGAACTCCAAAAATCTATGGGGGAAGGCATACCAATGGATAAAATGATCTAGGAAGAGGGGAATTACATGAAAGTTTGGAAGGAAACTTTGAGCCAAAAGGAGATTTACTAGAAATAGAGATCAATGGAGTTGTGGCTTAAAGTGGGGGATAGGAACACTAACTATTTTCGTAGATATTCTTTAATCCATAGACAAAGAAACATTATTGATAGCATTAAAGATGACAATAATGTGAAGCTGAAGAAACCTGAAGAGATAGGGAATTGGGCAATGGTTTACTTTAGTAATTCCTTCAAGAAAGAATAGAGGGACTTTAGAGAGGAGGATCGGTAGTAGATGATTAGGACTATGCCCTCGATGGTATTGGCTAAAGAGAATGTAGAACTTGTGTAGATGGTGACTAAGGAGGAAGTCCATAGAGATGTATTTTCCATGAAAGCTTATAAATCTCTAGGTCCTAATGGTTTTCCATTGGCATTCTTTCAGTAATTTTGGGAGATTGTCAAGTTAGATCTCCTTTAGGTAGCCAGTGACTTCTTTAGGACTAGGAAGCTTCTTAAACAGCTCAATTAAACTTTCATTGCTCTAATTCCCAAGGTGAAAGACCTAGAAGTTCTCTTTGACTTTAGACCAATCAGATTTTGTAACACCACCTACAAGATTTTTGGTAAAATTTTGGTGAATAGGTTGAAGATACTACTACATAAGTTTATTGGGAGAATCTAGAATGGGTTTTTCCTAGGATGACAAATCTTGGATGTAGCAATAATGATGCATGAAGTTTTGCACTCTATGGAGAAAAGTGGTGATCTTAGTATGGCCTTGAAACTGGATATCTCTAAAGCTTATGATAGGATCAATTGGACCTTTATGCATAAAGTTATGAAAAATATTGGCCTAAGTTAGAAGGTTATTAGAATGGTAAAATCAATGGTGGAAACTATTAACTATTCTATTATTGTTAATGGGTCATCTTGGGGAAACTTTGCGGTGAGAGAGGTCTTTGGAAAGGTGACCCTATCTCTCCTTACCTATTTATTATGGTGGCTGAAGTTATGGGGAGAGTGTTCATCAAGAAGTGGGAGGGGGGGATAATGAAAGGGATTAAACTTGCATCCACTTTACCTCTTGAAGTGATCCAACAATTTGTGGATGACACCTTCCTTATTGGGGAGTCCTCAGTGGGTGAAGCAAGAGCTTAGAAGTCAATGCTGGAGATATATTCTATGAATGTAGGATAGAAGATACATTTTGAAAAAAGTAAAGTGTTCTTTAATACCCCTCCAAACCTTCAGCAAAGGATTGTTAATATTCTAGCTTGTATTGTTGTTGAGTTACCATATACTTATTTGGTCTTCCTTTAACTATGAAAGAGGTTAGCATTAACTTTTGGAATAGCATTTTGGAAAGAATGGAGAAAAAGTTGATTGGATGGAATGGAAAACCTTTGAGTAGTGCAAGTAAATTACAACTTTTGATATCCTCCCCCCAAGAATTACCAATGTACTTCCTATCCTTATTCAAAATTACTCAATGTATGGCTAATAAATTGGAGAAAATTCAACGTAACTTCCTTTGGTCTAGGGGAAGCAAGAAGATAAGATTAAACTTGGTTAGTTGGGATACTATCTGTAAACCTAAGTATAGGGGAGGATTTGGAGTGAGGAAGATGATTGATCTAAAAATGTACTTCTCACAAAGATGGAGTGGAATCTAATCAAGGGAGACTCTAATTGGTGTAATATTATGAGACCTAAGTACCTTGGTAATCTTAATTTCTCTCATTGTACCTGGAGAAATGATCTTCCTATGGGCTCTAAAATCTGGGGTAACATTATGAGAAATATAACTCTTCTAAAGGAGGGAGTAAGGTGGCTTGTGGGGAATGGTAACTAGATTGATTTCTAGGAGGATCCATGGCTTTTAGATAAACTTTTATCAAAAACAAATTTTGGGTCTCTTTGATATAATCTCCAAGACATGGGGGATAGAATGGTTGCGAATTATATTGGCCTAACAAAAAATTGGAAGAAGATGAGGTTGCAACAAAATGATGTGATAAGAAATTCCTTGACTAATGAGTTGAATTCTTTGTTGCAAGAGTACAGGATCCCAAGAAGAGACAGGACTGATGAGTTCATTTGGAGGACCACCTCAGCCAGGGAATTCTCAATTAAATCAACCTACAAGCTAATGTTTGATAAATCTCTTGAACCTAATGACTAGGGAAATTTTTTGTTTAACCATTTAATCCCAAAAATCAGCATTTTCTGGTGGACCATTATCCATGGGAAAATTCTCACTATTGACAACTTGAGGAAGAGGGGGTTCCAAATACCTAATAGATGTTGTATGTGCAAGAGGGAGGAAGAGAACATCAACCACATATTCTTACCTTGCATCTTTGCATCTAAGGTATGGGGGAAATTTCTCTAGAAGTTAGAGGTGAATTAGGTGTTCAATGAGGATATGCGGCATTTGGTGAACTAGTAGGGCCCCTTCACCCACCTCTTGTTTATCAAGTTGTGGAAGATTATTCCCCCCAAGTGTGTTGGGCTATTTGGAAGGAGTGAAATAACACATCGTTCAAAAATGAGGAAAGGGAGGTGAAGGTCATGGTTGATATGGTCTTCAAATTAATAGTTGATAACATTAAATGCAACAATTGGAGATAACTAGTGTTCCCCCCCTTCTACCCTAGAGGTTAGAATTGAAAAGTATTGTTTATTTATGGATGGGATTATGGAGATTGACAACTGTAATCTTATAGCTAGAAAGAGAATTCAATGGAAACCCCCACCTGCTAATTGGGTCAAACTTAATTTTGATGGTGCTACCAGAAAGGAGGCATCGACCGGGGAAGGGATTGTTAAGGACTATAAGTGAAAGATGTTGTTGGCTTATGATGGTCCATTAGCGAAAGTTTCAAATAATGTTGCAAAAGTGATGGCTATGTACTAGAGTATAAAGTTTGTTTTGAGTGTGGGATGGTGGGATGTGCAAGGTGAAGGTGATTCTAAAGTCATTATTGAGAATATTAAAGACAATATGTGGGAGGGATAGGTTATCAAAAGTATTATTGATGACATCAAGTACCTATTAGCCACCCTCAATAGGTTTGATTTGAATCACATTTTTTGGGAGGGAAATAGTGTGGCTGATGTTATGGTGGTGATTGGCTTAAAGCAAGAAGGGCTAAGAGGTTGGAGGAATTTGAATGCTCTACCAAATTTGGTGAGGGAGATAGTGAATAAAGAAATAAATAATGATGAATCCTAGCTAGTTACTTTGTACAATGTTGTTGAGCTAGTGAGGATGAAATGTAATTGATGCTTATGTGGTAAGGAGAAAAGGATTGGGTACAAGAAATAATTATAACTCATGGCTTGAAAATTGGAAGTTTGAAATGGGGGATTTTCTATTCATTTCTCTTTATGGATCATTGTACACTGTGTAGGAAACAGATTTATTTTTTATAGATTTGTGGCATGTTGAGAATGATAGAAATGATTAGGGGAAGATCATGGTGGTTGACTCATGATCCTTCTCACCAATTTGGTAGGTTCCTATTAATTTTAATTATCATCTCTATTTAAGGGTTTATCTTTCTAAGAGTGAAGTATTTTTTAGGTATTGGGATTTGAATAGAGAGAGAGGAGAGAAAAAAATTATAGAGATGGGAAGTGACCTGATCCACATTAAACTGACTATGATCTATGATAGTGTGAGGAAGCCCTTGGTCTAGTGCATACTAAAGGATTGCAGTTTTGTCTCGTTCATGGAGAATCTCAATGGTCACGACAAGAATTGTTCTATGCAGTTTGTTAACTCATGGGACAATTCCAAAGTGATAATTAATGGTATCTTGTTTCACATTTTGGATGAGGTGATTGCTATAGTGACAAGCATGGAAATGAGGGGAAGAAAATGGCAAAAGGTGACATGGGTGACTAATGAAACAAGTTTACAATGTTTCTTTGTGGAAGGTGGGGAACCAGTTTGACATAGAGGGAGTTTCATGAGGGAGAAACTACCTGACCCATTGAATGAGGTTTGTCCAATTCTGATGAAATATCTTACCCTAGAAGGAAGGTATGGAGTTTAATACTACTACCATTTTCCTCTTAATCATTTCCAACACCATGATTTTCTTTCACTTCCCTTCTTCTTGCTACATGATCTTGAGGATATTGTTATTCATGTGAAAGATAAAATGAGAAGGGGGGTTAATTTTTCTATTCTACACCAGGGTCTAATCTTTAGGTTGTACCAATTTCACCTTGCCCTAGTCCCCCCTAGGATTGTGAAAGTTGATATTCCTATTCACCTGAACCCCAGGCCCCAAATGCCCCCCCTTAGGATTACAGGTCCTAGAGCCCCTACCCCTTAGCCCTCTCCCAGTGGGTCCCTAGTGAATCCCTTGCCCAGGCGGAAAAAAGGAAAAGGTAAGGAGAAAAAGGACATGGAGTTATAGGATGAGGGTAGAGGGGCAAGGAGGAGGTTGGAGAGGTTGGCTAAGTCTCAGGCTAAGAGGAAGTTAAGGGTGGGAACCTTGTAGGAGGAGGAATCAGATTTTGAGGATTCGAGCTGCCACAAAAGAAGAATGAAGGAGAAAACTATTAACTTTGGAGTGGGAGGTATGGAGGAGGTTGAAGAGGATATTTTTGATTCCTCAAGGTCAAACTTGGGTAATGGAAAGGAGAATAAGGAGGTGTCACATGTGTTGGTGATGGTTGTGCCCAGTGTGTCGACTTAACGAAAGATCAATTCCCTAAAATGGTGAATAGGATGTCTTCCCTCATTAAAATCTCCTCCCCTATTAAGGTAGGTTCTAAAAATTCCACTAATCCCCTTATTGTGCAAGATAGTCAGGCTAGTAGGGACAAACATTTGGGCAATTTGAATAAGGCTAACAATGAGCTATAGGAGAGAATCTAGGTGTTGGAGGAAAGAATGGGACTATTAACCGAGTTTATGGCTAAAGTCACTCATGTAATGGCTACCACTCTGTGCCTATTAAAGGATGCCAAATGGGACCTACCTAGGGAGGAATCCAAGCTACTTCTTGACTTCTTGGCAAAGGACTAGGTGAATGTCCTACTAGGGTGGAAGGAGGTCAAGAAATTTTAGGGGCTCCCCCTTCTTTTATTTATGCATGCTATTAATCTATAGGTTTAGAGATTTTTTTGGTCTTAAGGATACCATGCCTTTGTTTTTGTTAAGTGACTTCAACTTGTTAACAAGAATTTGTTTGAAATCTTGTAGTTACTTTTATAATTATAGTATAAACTTCTATTGCTTTTTAATAGGCATTTTTTTCAAAGCTTGTAGTTACTATACTAGTTATAGTATAAACTTTTGTTTTAGTTTTAAAAAGCATTAGGGGTTAGTTATGTTCTGATGGTTGTCTGCTGGTAGTCATCGAACTAGTTGGTAATGGGTCAACCCCCTTGTTTTGGCTACTTTTATTTCAAAAACATATCCATTTTCAAGATGAAAAGATTCTAGAGTAGGTTGATTAGAATCTTCCAAGATTTCAAAAACACCTTTATTCATTATTTCCTTTAAGTTAAAAACCTCATGTTCTGGTTGCTAGTAAATATGAAAGTTATTTCTTTTGAAGCTTTCTAAAATAAAATAAATCATTTCACTTTCAAAACTGAAACTATCTACTTCTACAAATAAAACATTATTCAATGAACCCATCTTGTTTAAGCTCACCTTTTTTTGTTTCAATTTGCTCATTTATGCTTACCAATGCTTGACATTTGAGACATTTCATGGCTTCTCTCTCAACTTCTTGCTCGTTTATCATGAGGGAATTGTACAAGAGAGAAGAGATCAGAATGATTAGATCTTTTTCATCGTCAAGATTTCATTCTTCTTCAGGTTATTGCACATTTCTTTGATATTCTTGTGGTTCATTTAGCTTTTAAAACCTATAACACAAACTTCTCCATAGAATGGTAATTAAATTATCCTATTTGATGCCTAGATTTATTCTCATGGCATGACATATGCTTTCTTTGTAATTCTCTTATCAAAACAAAGTCCAAGAAGATGCAAAAGATGTTGGCACAAGCAAAACTAAGAAAATATTGAAATCAATTTTTTTGGCATTTTCTATATTCTAGTATTTTGCATTTTTGGATGCCTTTGGGGCATTTTTGGGCTTTGACAGAGCTAAGTACTACTTCATAAACAAAAAGTAGAACTTTAGAAGATCTTTCCAAAGATTCTGACGGTTTGTGATTTCAAGCTATGTGTAGAAACTTATGACTGCTACAAGTAGACATAATTTTTAATATATATTTTTGTAGTTTTTTTAATAGTTTTTTAGGTTTATTTTGTAATTAATTATCTTGTAAACTCTTCATTTTCATTTCCAAGAGATAATGATGATCCATGGGATCCATCATACTTGTATAAACTCTATTTTTGAATGGAATGGATCACTTTTTTGCTTGTAAGTTGTCTACTGTGGCATTTTAATAATTTTTCAATTAATTCACAATACCACAGGTTCTACACTAGGTATTGCAATTAGAATTCTTAATTTAAATAATGTTCCCAAAGATCATGTAGCACTTTTTCTTGCATCTAAAGTATTTCAAGTATGGTAGGATTGGGTCTCATCTATTTTGTGACCTTTCTAATCAACACAATCATTTTGTAGAGCCACAAATCTCCTACACATAGACATAATGTAAAAATTGAGGAACCAAATGTTTGGAATTGATCTTTTATTTTAAGTCTCCAACAAAGTTGTAAAAAGTATGCTAGTAAAAAAATTTATTTTGAAAAATAAATAAACATATTAAATCCAAATGCCCAAAAAGAAGAACAAAATGTTCTAACAATTCAATGAGTTATCATTAATTGATAACCGTCATCTAAATTGAGAGGTATAGTTCCCTCTTAATATTTTCAATGAATAAAGAACTTGCTACGTCTTTAACCAGAAGACATTAAAGCATACTAACATCAATTCAAAAACATGGAATGTACATGTGATTGTTAGGTTAATCAAATTTAAAAAGAGACAGAAAGAAAAACAAATAGCCTCAAGAGAACTTATTTTTTCCTTACTAGATAAAATGAAGGAAAATGTATATTATACTCTATAAATTATAAATTTGTAAAGCTCTTAATATACAAAAAAATATGGCCTTGACTTGATAATACAAAAATATATTTAAATCATGAAAGAAGTGACCACATGATTAAATTTCAATCCAAAATATCCATATTCAAACCTTAAGATCTAATATATGAAAATCTCTCCTTATTTTAAACACCTGATAGAATATCCACATGATCATTTTGTTCTTCAAGTTAAAATCAAGGTGTAGAAAATTAAAATTGTTGGAAATAATCAAGACTAACAAGGTTACTAAGAGGGGAGGGGTGAATTAGTAACTCTAAAACTTTAAATCAATTTAGCATAATAACATATTCACCATTCATCCATCTAAGCTATTGTATGCATGAAAAGATAAACATTCATAACACATGAACACACTGATTTGGTGACCCAGAAACCTTCCAATTAGAAAGTAAAATTGGGGTGGGGATGATGCCCACAAAACTTCAATATTGTAGTATAAAGTTGGCCTGTTAAGGCTTACAATGATCACTTCTAGTGATCTGCCCTGTCAGGAGTAAGTAGGATTGCTAGATCCACCTTGTTAGAGGATTTACAAACATACAATGAAGTATGCACTCTGTTAGGAGACTTACAAAAGACTATTAAGTCTACCTTGTTAAAGGATTTACAAACTAATTCACTTGTTAGAATGAAGCAGTGGATCTAGTTATAACTGATTGCTGATAAGATCCTTTATGCACTGATCACCTGATGTGATAGATATAACTATTCTGCATCTATGTTGACCTTGTTGTATTCCTCTATTCTACTAGTAATTCACTTTCACTCTTCTCAAAATATTGCAATACAACACCATAAAATGATATACAACATTTTTTCATATTTTACAAATGATATAATACATTACATATATACCATTCCAATATTTACACTAGCAAGGTTGGCCAAACACAAGTGAACAAAACATTACTGAATCGGCCAGATAGTAGAAAACTTAGCTTCGTCAAACTGACTCGGTGACCTTTTGATACTCGGCATCCACTAAAATATGCTACATCATCATGCACTTGGTAAGAGTAGAGGCATGGTCCATACTAATCACTCTAAGTAGCTTGGAACTCGGTAACCATTGGTGACTTGGTGAATATTGTGTTACTCAGTAAAAACTGAATCCATTGATAACCTTCTTCACTTGGTAAACACTAATTCCTTCATTTACCTTGTTCACTTAGTAAAAACTAAGTCCTTCATTTACCTTGATCACTCAGTAAACACTGATTTTAACTAATGACTCAGTGAACACTAAGAACTTGGTAAACATTACTAAACTTTCCATTTGCTTGATGACCGTTGTTCAGCATGGTATGAACTATTCTGCTCAATAACCACTACTAAACGCTCAGTATGAACTGTAGACTGAGTGATGAGCTCGGTAAGTATTCAGAACTGAATAAGTGTTGTAACTAATAAAAAATATATCATAATTCCAACAATCTCCCCCTTTGGCATTACTGACAAAAACACTTATGAGCTAAAACTTTTATACAACATCTGGCATGCTGACATCTAATTCTGCTAAATATACATGGCTTCCTTATATATAACTCCCCCATACAATATACACAAGGTATTTACATGAGTTATATGATTTTTATTCACAGTATCTCTTTGTCTCTTTTTTACATTTATCTCATCAGTATCTCTTTCTAAGTATATCTTTCTCTCCCTTTTTGACAATAATGCCAAAGAATAAAATAATGTATTTACATAGAGACACCAAAATGTGAGATAAACTCAGAATGTACCTTGAGAATGAGTTGCAAAGTCTTATCCCAATTGTCTTGCAAGATTTTTCATGTGGATAGAGCTACTTGAACTTCTGCAGAAAGTCCAATCACATACTCTACAACAGAGAAATTGTTGTCATGGATCAATGTTTTGGAGCATGCAATATGTTTCTGCATTGCATCCATGATATGAAGAATCATGTTCTAGATATCTAGTAGTGTAGACTGAATCCTTCCTTCTTCTCTAAGAAACTCTGCCTACTTCTCTAACAAAAATTTGATCTTGAGGTGATGAGATGAGCTTGAACTGGGGTCAAACTTCAGCTTTTGTGCACTTGCCTTTAGATCCTCATCTATCTTATTCAATTTCTCTCTTATCTCCTTAGAATAGTTAGTAACATCACAAAGCTTAGCAAAAATAGATGTTACATTAATAAAAGAATTTTCAATGTTGGCCAAAACTATGGTTGATTCAACCTATTTTATTGCTATATGCTAAGCAATGTGCTCAAGCACCTTATTATCAAACTTCTTTTCCACCTTCTCCATCAACTTTTCTTGACCAGAGATATCCTCATTGAATTTATTAACCACCTCTTCTAATTGTAACAAAATGTGTTGAGAAGTATCAACATCAACACCTATACCTTAGTAATAATATTCTTCACTCCTTCAATAATATTAAACTCTCTATCTCTCTCATTCCTTAGTTGTTTCTGCTTTGCCTTTAGATCTATACGTTGACTGAGCAGTCTTAGTTCATCAACTGAAGCAGTATCCAGATCTATCTTGGGAATGACAATTTTATTATCCAAGTCTACATCCTCATGCACTATCTTTCTTGTAAGAATAAATTTTAATGTAATCTTTGGTTTTTTTGCTATGCTAACATCTTTGCCTTTGAAAATAGAGATAATGGTTTATGAGGCTAGACTAGCTGTCAAAATTGGAATAGGACCAACTAAAGGAAGACTGAGAGAAGTGCTAACTGTGGGAAAAATTGATGTTCCCATATCCAAAATTGATGTACAAATTGGAATATTTGCAGTAGAAGAGCTGACTGGAGCAAAAATTGGACCCAATGTGGCTGTGGATGACAAAATTAAAGTGAAAACTAGAAAACTTATTGTACTTACTATAGGAGGAATTGATACACCTGATGTAGTGACTACTGCAGTGGATGACTCAGTGACTGAAGATATTGCTTGATGCTCAGTAGATGAAGAAGTGATCTTCAACTCGGTAGATGAAGTACTTGATACTTCCATTGTAGATACCTAGAGCTGAGAGGTGACTAGAGGAGTTTGAGCTAATTATGTCTCTATCAAAGAACCTATCTCCATAGATTTAACAATTTTAGGTGGAGAGTGAGGAAGGAGGCAATGACAGCTACTACAATTTTAACTGGATCATCCTCCTCCTCAACTGCTTCTTCCTCCTTTTCTTCTTCTTCCTTCTCCTTCATTAATTACTAGAGATCTTCATCAGTTACATCCATGGTGATAGATTTATCACTATCCACATCCTCTTCATCATTACTATCATCATCCTTGATTTCCACAGGTTCATCACTTGGCTTATGTAGTTTATAAGTATCATTCCAAACATTAGTTGCATTCTTAACAGCTGGTTCAATACTTTTTAACAATATGAGACATGTATTGAATCTCATATTCATTCTTCCTTCCTGATCCTTCATTTCCTTTTCGATTTCTACATCTGTTAGGCTAGGTACTAGTTCTCTCAATTTCTGTTCAAAAATGTCTCTAATAGTTTTCTCAGTGTTCTCCCATCTTACCTTTATTTTATCAAGCAATATTGCAGGAATTTGGGAGAGAAATTGGTCTGGGGAGAATTTCCAAGTTCCCAACTTCTCCATTACCAGATCTTTGATTTCTTTTTGCTTAGCAGGAGTCCTGGATTCATACTTTAAGGCTTTAAAGTTGTTGATTGCTGCACCAATCCTAAGTTGTTTTAGCCTATCTACAAATGTGAGAGGAGGCTTACTAAACACAACTTCACTTTCTTTTTTTCCTTTCCTTGTTCTCCTTGTGAATACTGCCTGAGGTTTGGTAATGATTACCCTACCTTTCTTCTTCATAGGCTCTGCCTCCTTTTCTAGCTCCTCTTCTTCAGATTCTTCTTCTTCTTCTTCCTCACCTTTTCCTTCGGTAAGAATTAGAGGTCTAGTGTTAGTTTTCAATTTTTCTATCTTCCTCTTTCCCTTGGAGATTTCCTAGGGAAGCTTGATCTCAAGTTCTATTCTTACCTTTGCCTCATCAAATGTTCTGAATGCAGGCAATTTGGGATCCATTGGTTCATTTACCAATGCCTCAATGATATCTATAGTTTCATCAATGTTCACTTCATAGGGAATTGATTTTACCCATGCAACATGGGGTTTGACTACCTGTATATATACTTTGTCATAGTCAACCATGAAAAATACATCTTCCTTATAGTTTTCAACAAGTTTAGGAGGAATCATGAACCTGTTGTTCGTTCTCTCCTTGAAATCTTCAAAGTAGTTATCCATAACCTTATCAAAATTTACACCCATTTTTGAAATAAACTCATTTATCTGATACAAAATTGGAACATCTTTTCTTCATACTTTATATGAGCAATGTTAGTATGCTAATAGAAACCAAATTTAAATAAAGCTTCTACAAACTAAACAAAATTCATAAACTTCAACATAGACTAAGATGAGCTCTCAATTGAGAATATGAGCCATTAATGGGCTCTCTCAATAAGAAGCTCTCTTGTTGAGTGGTTTTGTCTAAATAGATAGGATGTATGCTCAAGCTTATGCTTCAAAAAGAGCTCCAAATAGAGTTGGAATTTGGGTGTGAGTGTATGGTTTTGATGTAAAATGGCTTCTTAAAATGGCATTATGACTTTACTTCATGGATTGTGTTCTTTTGCAAAGGGGAAGGATCCAATTTATAGGCAAGAAGCTTGAGGGCTTGAGGGCTAAGATGCAAGGATGGGGAAAAGGTCATGGAGGGCTCAGATTGCATGAGAGGAAAGCACATGGATTGTGCTTCCTTATAACCAATCAGGGAATGACACATGTCACAGGCTGAGAGGATGGAGAAAAGGGGAAGGATGAGTCAACAAAGGAGGCTCAAGGGATAAAATCTTCATAAAGACCCTCATAATGGCTTGTAAGAGAAATGAAAGGGCTTGGAAGAGTCATTTATGGCCCAGTGGGCTTCATAAAGTTTTATGGTTGGGATATTTTGGGGGAGATGAGAGGAATTTTGACTTCGGATTGATTAAGAAGGTTTTAAGCTTGCTTAGGATTGTACAAATGATTAGAGGATGGATTAGGATGGTTTAGGATTAGCTTAGGGATAGGCAAGTGGATGGAATTTAATGAAGGTGGGTGAAGGAGGAGATATTTTTTAACTTTGGCTTGGGTTAGCAAGTCTTAACCCATGTTTAGGGAATGTGACAAGGTTAGGAGGGGACTAGGATTAGGTTTAAAGACATCTTCTAGAAGAGTCTAGACTTTGGATGAGGATAAAGACTTTCTAGAATAGTCTAGAATTTTCTAGGATGAGGATGAAGACTTTTTAGAAGAGTCTAGAACTTCTTAGGATGAGGATAAATTATAGTTTTAGGAAATAAATAAAGTTTTATTTATTTCAAGGGTTTGGGTTGAGAAGATATTTACTAAAACTTTTTTAATAAACATAAGGATTAATATTTAATCTTAATTAAATATTTTGAGTTGGGATTAGGGGTAGGAAATGATGGGATTAGCCTTTAATCAAAATTAAAGAAGGATTAGAAGATTTTGGAAGAGGTTAGTGGTCTTAAGGAAATTGGCCAAGTTTTGGGCAAAAAATAATTTTTTTATTTATTTTGGGTTTTTAGGTCAATTTATTAATTAAATAATTAATAAATAAGGAAATAATCTTTAAATAAGGTCTAAACATTTTTGGGAGGGATCCCTTAATTAAATATTTTTAATTAAGATAAAGGGATTTAATGACAGAAAAATAAATTAAATAATTAATTAATTAATTAATGATGATGTCATCAAAAAAAATTTAGAAAATAAAAATACTTTATTTTCTAAAGGATTTAGGTGTCTACATTTTGCCCCTCTTTTATGTGATGACACAAGTGGCATGGCATCAAAGACAAGAAAATAAGATGCCCAAGGCTAGAGGAGAAGAGGAGAGAATGGACTGCGAGACACCCCCTAAAGAAGGCAGCAGGGAGAGAAAGCGAGGGTTGATGGCTTCTTGAAAAGTACAAGAATTCAAGATGAGCAAGGAGACTTAGATTGGCTTAAGAGAAGAGGTTTAGTTAGCTCAAACTCTCACTATAGGAGAATGATAAAGGGAGAATCAAAGGCACAAGAGGAAGCAAGCTTAAGATCTCAGGGATTGCAGAGGATGAAGGAGCGAAGCGCTATAAAAAGGAATCCAAGATAGGGAGATGGATGATGGGATGATAAAGCTGACACAATAGGATTTCAAAGAGTTGGATTGGTAGAAGATGGGTTTTGGAGATCCTTAGGACTAGGATTGTGGAGCTCGAAAGATGAGGCTTGGTGGATTGATTGGATTGGTGGATCCTTAAGACTAGGATTGTGGATCCCTAAAGCTAAAAGTGCAAATTGATTCAAAGAGAGACTGATGCATAAGCTGGGGTAGGAGGGACAGATGCTGGATATGGATGGGCGATAATGGAGATGAAGGAAAACCATTGAAGCTTTTTTGAACAGGGGGATACTTCAAAGAGAAGTACCACCATGTAGTTGAGCACTAGATTTGCTATAGGACTATTGGTTAATTGCCAAGGTTACTAAGAACATCAAGGCATTTTCACCAACTGTCTAGAGGACTAAATAACTACCTCAAAATAAACACACAAGGATTGCCCCAACATCACACATGAATCCTAGAGGAAGCAGCATGGAACTTACACTGGGTAACCCACAAGCAAAGAAGAAAAATAAACAAAAGACTTGATCAAGACCTTACGCTCAGATTGCCCCATTTGCAGTATACCATGATATGGAAGATCATGGAAACCTTGAGGAGGGAACAAGGAGATTGCTTGGAAAAGATACTTCAAGACCCAAAAGGGAAGATTTCAAATCAAAAGAAAGAGAAAATCCAAAAGAGAACAATTTGCCAATGCGATGGGTAGGACGAGGTACTAATGGACCAAGATCAAACATGTGGAAAGCTATATCCTATAAGGATCTATTAGAGAGAACCTGCGCTGATGGATTTTTGATGATTGATGCATTTGGCAAGCTAAACTAAGAAGGATAACACTTTGGTGATAGGAAATCTAGCTAAAGGATGCATTGGAATAGCTAACCAAGGGTTGTGCAATGTGTGCAAGATGCTGATCAAGGAGGAACTAACACAAAATTTGGATAGATACAATGGTACTAAGCTAAAGAGGATGTACAAGATAATGGACCAAGATATGTTACAAATGTACAAGGTTGTTCATGTTTTTTTTTTTGTGAGATGAAAATGTTTGTGAAGGATGGGATGTGTGCAATAGTTGATAGGCAGATAGGTAGATGGTTTGCGAAAAGCTTAAGGAAAATGGGATTCTTTGTGTGCATGTGATAGGGTACAAGCTAGGATACAAGATTTGGCATATAATACAGGTTAGAATATGGTACAAGCTGTGGATAGGATTTGGATATACAAGCTATGATACAAGGGATGATACAAGATTTACAAGCTGAGGTACAAGATTTACAAGTTGAGGTAGAAGATTTACAAGCTATACAAGAGGTATTTACAAGCTTCATTAGATTTTGGATATTTGGTTGCAACACCAAGAGAACAAGAAGGTGTTTTATGGGATGGTGAGTGAATGGATGAGGGATAGGATAGTGATAGATAATGGATTAGTCTTAGTACACAAGGTGCCTAAATTATCAAGTTTTCACCAAGGTACCTATCCAAGGTGCTTGAATTGCGAAGTTTTCACCATTGGACGCTTATTTCTATTTACTATTTTTAAAGATTTTTCAAAAGCTGAGTATACCAAGGATCTTCAAGCATAAATTTTTTTGAGATGAATGATGTTAGTAGGATCATTCAAGAGTTCTCCTTCTGGTGTAGATAGTTGATAGGCTCTGGAGCCAAAGGATGTAGTGACAACATAAGGACCAAGCCAAGTAGGTTCAAACTTGCCTTTCTTTTCTTGATCAGCTTGGACTTTCATATTTTCTTTGAGGACCATGTCACCCAACTGAAAGTGTCATGAAAGAATCTTCTTGTTGAAATTCCTTTTGAGACATGTTTGATAGACTGTGAGATGATCATAGGCTTGTTGTCACTTCTCATCTAAGAGATCTAGCTGGGTGAGTTGAGCTACTCTGTATTCTTAATTTGATATTTTCCCTCACAAAGATATGTGCAAGGAGGGAAGCTCAACCTCTATGGGTAGTACTGCTTCAACACCATAGACTAGGGAGTATGGAGTTGTTCCTATGGATGTACAAAAGGAGGTTCAATAGGCCCATAAGGCCGAATTTATTTGTAGGTGTCAATCATAGCTGGAATCATTGACAACTTTCTTTAGGATTTTGAGGAGGGTTTTTTTAGGTTCCTTTTCTTGGCTATTACCTTGTGGGAAATATGGGTGATAAAAGTGGTGATGGATGCAGAGGGAAGTGCATAATTCTTTCATGTTGAGATTTTCAAAGTTACCTCCATTGTCGGTGAAGATGGTGGATGGGATGCCGAAGCCGCAAACAATGTGGTACAAGATGAACTTGGAGACCTGAACTCCTATAGCTGAGACTAGGGGGACTACTTCCACCCATTTAGTGAAATAGTCTATAGCTATTATTATCCATTTATGTCCATAGATGAGAGAGGTGTGAGAGTTCCAACTAGATCAAGCCACCAACAAGTGAAAGGCCAAGGTGGTGCAATAGGTTGTAGATCCTGTGCTGGAGTGTGCACAAGATTTGCGTGTTGCTGACATGGGAGACACTTTCTAAAAAAGTCATAGGAGTCTTCTTCAATGGTAGGCCAATAGTAGCCTACTCTAAGGATTTTTTATGCAAGGATAATACCACTCGTGTGGGCACCGTAAAGTCTAGAGTGTACTTCTTTTAATGTCATCGCGGCCTCATTTTCATCTAAACATCGAGAGAGAGTATCATGATAACCCCGACAATATAGGGTATTGGCTATGATAACATAGCGGGATAATTTTTAGATGAGGTTTTGGCATTGGGTATGTGTGAGGTGAGGGGAAATGATACCATCTTTAAGGTAAGCATAAATCTCATGGTACCACGGGGATTGGGGACCAACCAAGATACAAACATGGTTTGAATCCTCATTCACATAGGCGGGTGTGAGGATCTACTTGACTAAAAACTCATACTCTGTAGCTGCTTGGGGAATTTTCAAGAGCAAGCCAATAGTAGCCATAGCATCTGCTGCTTTGTTCTGCATTCGAGGCACTCGTGTAAACTGAAACTTTGTAAAATGTTGGGTTAGCTGATCAACTAGCTCTTTGTAGGGTAATAGCTTTTCATCTTTGGTTTGATATTCATTTAGGGCTTGCTTGATGATGAGCTAAGAATCACCAAAGATTTTTAACTTAGTGATGTTCCATTCTATAGCTATCTTTAATCCTACTATGAGAGCCTCATATTCAGCTATATTGTTGGTGCTAGGGAATTGTAGGTTGAAGGCTTGTGGAATGTAATCTCCTTGAGGTGTGACCAAAAATATTCCTACCCCTGGTCCATGAGATGTATATGAGCCATTAAAATAAAGTTTCCATGGGGGTTGTTCTTCAATTAGACAAATATGCTCATCTGGAAATTCTGTGATCAAAGGATATGTATCTACTAGAGGCACATTAGCTACATGATCTTATATAGCTTGCCCTTTGATTGCCTTTCTCTCCACATACTGGATGTCAAATTCGGTAAGAAGCATAACCCATTTGGCCAAACGGCCTATAAGTACTAGTCTGGAGAGCATATACTTCAGAGGGTCAACCTTGGAGACTAGTCGGATGGTATGACTTAGCATGTAGTGGAGAAGCTTTTGAGTTGACAAAACAACTGCCAAACAAGCTTTTTCCATAGGAGTATAATAGAGTTCATAACCAACTAGGGTTCTACTGATGTAGTAGATGGCTATTTCTCTACCGTAGTCATCGAGCTGTGCTAGAAGTTCCCCTAGAGTAGTAGGCATTGCTGATATGTACAAGATTAAGGGATGATTAGGGAATGGTGGAACCAAGATAGGGGGATTGGTGAGATACTGCTTGAGCTGATCGAAGCTGCATTGACATAAAGGATCCCACTTGAAGTTTTCATCCTTCTTTAGTAAGTGTGCAAACGCAGTACACTTATCTGTAAGTTGGGAGATGAAGTGCTGAATAGATTGAAGCTTGCCTTGAAGAGTGCAAAGCTGTTGCAGTGTCTGGGGAGGAGGCATGTCTAAGATAGCTTTGACCTTCTTGGGGTCAATCTCTATACCTCATTTAGAAACTATAAAGCCTAGAAGCTTGCGAGATGTGACCCCAAAGACATACTTCTTGGGATTCAGCATGAGATGATATTTGGCTAACCTATCAAAGACTTTATCTAGGTCAGCAAGATGATCCATGAAGGTATGAGATTTGACCAAGATATCATCCACATAATCCTCCAAAATGTTATGAATGAGATCATAAAAAATGGTTGTCATAGCTCTTTGATAGGTAGCCCCAGCATTCTTTAGGCCAAAAGGCATCATGTTGTAACAAAAGGTTCCCTAAGGGGTAGTGAATGTTGTCTTATGCTGATCCTCTTTTGCAATCTTGATTTGATTGTACCCAAAAAATCCATCTATGAGGGACAAAATTTCATGTCCAACTATAAGATCTACAATCATATCTATGTTGGGTAAGGGAAAATCATCTCTTGGACAAGCTTTGTTAAGATCTCTAAAATTAGTGCAGATTATGATGTCGCGAGAAGGTTTAGTGATAGGGACCATGTTGGAGATCCACTCTGAGTAGTCAATAGGTCAGATAAACTTAGCAGCTAACATTCTTTCTAATTCAACTTTGACCAATTATGCCACCTTGGGGTGCATTTTTCTAAGCTTTTGTTTGATGGGCTTGACCTTTGGATCGACTACAAGATGATGAACTACAAGCTTCGGATCTAGTCTTGGCATGTCCTAATATGACCATGCAAATCAGCCAATGTTCTCTCTTAAGACCTCAAAGAGGAGGTCAGCTTGGTCTTGTGATAGGGATGCAACAATGTGAACAAGTTTGGGGATCTCTGAAGAACTGATGTTGACTTCTCTAGTATCCTCAATTAGAATAGAAAACACCTCTAGTCGATTATCTTGACGAGGCAATGCTAAATCCTCATGTTCTACTTGTGAATCTAGATTTGCTTGTTAAGGGGTTCTCTTCGTTGCCTTAGCTAGTCCCAGATTCACCTTAGTTCCAATTTTGGGTGTATCAGAACTAGGTTGGAGATTTTCTCCAAAATACCCCTTGGGATCTAGCTTATAGATATAGGCAGAATCTAGCTTTATTTGCTTGTGAGGAGTTTTGGCTCCCATGAATCTCTGAAGCACCTCCTCTGATGTGAACTCATCAATGTGTATGATGCTTGTATGATGCTTGGTTGGTCCCAATCTATGAGTTGTGGATGGGTGAGTGGTAGGTCAATGAAATGGATGGATAGTTCTTGGAAAACAGAGTCTTCAAGGAAGATTTGGTCTGGGATATCATCATTGGCTCTCTTTTCAACTTCCTTAGGAATATCTTTGATTTTGACAAAGTCACAGTGAATGTTTGAAAAAGCATGACCATTCTTATTGGTGCCCCTAGTTGTGGGTATGCCAAAGCCAAGACTTGACTTCGATTCCCACTTGTGTGCATCGATGGGGCACTGCATGCCTCTTTCTTCTGGTCCTAGACCACCACCTTGATAGTTCCATTTGTTAGTGATGAGCTTATGTTCTTGGCGATACTTCTGGCTGAAGTGATCAAGGCATGCGTGATTTCTTGAAGGTGCATCCTTATGTAACAAATTGTTGATATCTGGAGTGAGCTGCTCATGAAGAGGGATTTTTGAGGATACAAAGGTTGTTGGGCCAAACTGTTTGTATCAAGGAGGTTGAATCTCCTTAGCTTCTTGATATGTCAATTGTCCATGGCCATGTGGATCAAGTGGGAGTGCCTTGACAACAAATGCATCTGACAGACTATACTCTCCATAACCTTTGTTATTGATCTTCATAGTAGATAGGGTGGAGGCGAGGATGGTTTCTAGGTCATTACAAGTGTGGAATGAGCTAGCATGGCTATGCTGATATCAATTCCAGGGCAATGGTTTGCATATGAAGCTTCAAATGCATTGTAGTAAGAAAAGGGTTCTTGATCGGCATGGATGGTTACCTCAGTGCCTTGATGTGGAAATTTGATGCATTGATGGTAAGTGGATGGAACGGCTTTCATGGCATGAATCCATGGGCGACTGAGGAGGATTTTGAATGGTAGGTTTAGATCAATAACATGGCAGAGTCTTTCTTGGATGATTGGCCCAACCTTGATTGGTAGCAAAATAGTTCCTTTTGTGGTTCTTTCAAAGTTGTCATAAGCTTTGATGGTGATAACCTCACTGATGATATATGCCTCAGTATACGCAGCTATTTTTATGAATTTTAGGATACAAATATTCAAGGCTGATCCATTATCTATCATTACTCTTTTTATGGAAAAATTGGATAGCATGATGGTTATGCAAAGCGGAAGGGTGTGATTTGGCTCGACCATGAGTATGTCAGTGGGTTTGAATAATAGGGAACATGAGGAGGATAGGTGTCCAACAAGATTACAAAAATTATTAGCATTGATATCTAAAGGGACACAAGATTCTATGAGAGCACTATCAAGGATTTTTTTGTACACAGGACTAGTGTGGAGAAGGTCTAAAATGGAGATTTGGGTTGGCATGTTCCTGAGGTGTTCCAAGATATTGTATTGGCTTTTGGATGGAGCTGATGATACTGCTAGGGTTGATAGTGTTGATGGGACTGATGGGTCTACAATGTTCAATTGTGCTCTTCTAGTGGTGACTGCACACTCATTGTTTGGGCCTTGGATATTGATAACATTGACAAAAGGATCCTTCTCAAATATACAACCTATGAGGCTACCATAATCTATATAGGATGAAGTGTGGTCATTGTTCTTCCCATGCTGTTGGTTTGGCTGGCAGTTGTTGGTGTTGTTGTTGTTGGTTTGGATAGGTGCTTTTCCAAGATTTTTTTTGTTGTGAGGGGGAAAAGCATTTTGATAGATCTGTAAGCTTGCATTGGGAGAGGTTTGGGCACCAACAATGATTTCTTTCTGATCAATGAGGTCCTGCACATAATATTTTAGTTTCATGCATTTGAGGGTGGTGTGACCTTTTACCCTATGAAATTTTTAGTACTCATTATCTTTTTACCATGTAGCTTTGGATTGGCCTAGTTTAATTTACTAGGTAGGAGGAAATTTGATGAGGTTTTCCTTAGTCAATTTATCAAAAATGACATCCAATAGCTCACCAAGGGGTGTATAGTTTCTAGGTGCAGGTTGGAACTTAGGCTTTGGTCCTATAGCTACATTGATGGCATTAGCTTGATTTCTAAACCCTTCAAAGTTGGGTCTCGGATTGTGGCTTTGATAGCTTTGGTGATTCTGCTATTGGTAGTTGATAGTTTGTTGATTGTTAAGGTTGATAAGGTGGGTTGGACTGACTTTGGGAAGGACCAACAATATCCACATGTCTGGTGTCAGTGATGCCATCTATTGCAACATGCTTGTTTTTGTTCCAATACCTAGACTTATCATTGGAATGTGATTGATTTTGGTTGGCTTCCTTGTAAATCTTGACCACACCATCTTTAATGAGTCCTTGCTCAAGAATCATTCCTTTTTCTTTGATATCTTTGTAGGTTTGCAAACAGTTCATGGTCATGTGGTGAGCCAAGCTGGGATGGGCATTATCAATAAACATTTTCACCAAATGGCGTTCTGGCAAGGTGCAAGATATGTAGGTGCTAAGGGTTTGCCATCTTTGCAGATATTCGAGAAGGCTTTCTCCACCTTTTTGCTTAGTGTGGACAAGATCGACTACTGAGAGCTTTGTTTCAACAAGATGGGCATATATGGGCTACAAATGCCTTAGACAATTCAGCAAAGTTTATAATTGTGCCATATGGGATTCTATAAAACCATTCAAGAGCTCGTCTGGCCAAGCTTTTGGGAAAGAGACGCAAGAGGAAGATGTCACTGTATGCCACTTCTTGGTATTGCATGTAAAATTCTTTGATATGTGTTATAGGGTCTCCTTTTCCTTTGAATTTGTCAAACTTGGGTATCTCAAAGTATTTGGGAAATGGTGTCATGGTAATGGCTCTGTCAAATGGGTAATGATACACATTTTCAAACTTGAATGTTTTTGGATCATTTCCCTCCTGGATGTTCTTCAAAGTTGTCTTCATGGATTCCCATTCTAAATTAATGGGCGATGGCTAGGGTGCACCCAATGTAAGAGTGCCCTGAGGTAGGTATGTGCTAGATGGAGCAATGGAACATGGATGGCTTTGAGGTCTGGGTTGGTAGGGATTGTACATGGCTTGGGCATCTGAATGGTGGATGATGGGTTGCTGAGGTGGAGGAGGCACATATTGGTGCATGTGTTGTGAGGCTTGCTACTAATATGGGATTTGGGATAGGGATTGAGGGATGTAGGCTAGCTGTGGGATAAATGGATTTCTTTGTGGAGGTAAGGTATAAGATAGTTGTGAAGCTTGGAGAAAGGATTGGGGAGCTTTTGGAACTTGACCTTGGATTTGAGGAGTTTTACCAATATATGTGGGTTGTGCCCACATTTGGGAAGGTAGAGCATGGAAAAAGAGGCCAAGTAATTGGTGGTTGGTGGTGGTGGATTTCATCCAAGAAGTTGCATAGGAAAATAGTTGGTAATAGGAGGTAACGGATTATTTGGTGGTTTAGGTGGTGGGAATTGAAAGCTTGTGAATGGAAATGATGGGGTTTGATAGCTTGGTGGCTGGATTTGAAAGCTTGGTAGAGTGGTGGTAGGAGCTTGGGTCACTTGAGAGCTTGGAAGAATATTGGTAGTAGCTTGTGGGGTTTGATAGCTTGTGGATTTGTGGCTAATGGCATTGAGCTCCAAGGACCTAGTGGAAATGATGGAATTGTGTTCTGAGTTGAGGTAAATAAGCTAGGGGTGATGAAAGGTTGATTACTTGGCCCCATGGGTGGCATCCCTTTTGTATATTGTTGAGGTTGGCCAAAGATGCTAGCACTAATTTGGGAGATGGGTGGATTTGGAAGGCTGGGTTGGAGAGCAGCAACAACAATAGTGAAGGGAGTGAATGATGAGGTGTTTTGGGTGAAGGGGATTTGGGATGGAGTGGTATGGACCAATGGTGGAGTGGTGGTCGCTGGATTGGCTTGTGGAATGGAGATTTCAACTTGGGTGGAGGATGGTATGTTTGGGTCTATTGGATCATATGGGGTGGGTTGAGGTTCTTCTTTTGGCACATATTGAGGATAATTTGAATCATAAGAGCCTATGGGTGGTGGGAGTTGTCCAAATAATGGATGAGATGGATCTAATAAGGGAGGAGGTCTTCCAAAGTTAAAGGCTCCTATGTTTTCCCTTTGAAAGTTAGCCATGATTGTTTATTTGTTCTTATCTATAATGGCGTTCACCAATATTGCATTTCCTAGCTGGTTCATGAAAGCTTCAATGTCAATAGGTGATGGTATAGTGTTCTTTTGGTTGAAGGATGGTTGAGTGCTCAAGGGGAGCGATGCTATTTGATCCAAATGATAGGGCTTCATTGTTTCCTTGTTCTTCTTGGCTAAGCGAGTGGTGGGTGGCATGAAAATGTTCCTAGGGATGAGATGTAACAATGATGATGGATGAAAAGGGGGAAGGCTTTTCTATGCAAATGATTTCCTAGGTTGAGGAAAATCTATATGAAAAACCTAAGGAGGATTGGGTTGGGGATTCTAACTTCAAAGATATGTTGCCAAATCATGAAAGATCTACTTTCCTATGTGCAAGCTTGGTGGTGATTGTGTCAACTTAAGGATAGACTAATGATCCTTTAGGAAAAACACAAGATTGACCACTTGTGGATCTCGACCTTTAGTTCAAGGTGATGAGGGGTAACAAGTGACAAAGCTAGATTACCCTAGACAAAGCTCTATTAGAGGGATAACCTCGGTAAGGCTGGTGGATTTGCAAGATGGTAGGAATGGAAAACCTTTAGCAAGGTAACAACAATTTTTAAGGCTTCTATGTGAAAAATTAGGCTTTTGGGATGCTAGCTAGGTTTAAGGGGATTGGTTTGGTTCTAAGGTAGAGATCTAAATGAGATGGCAAACTAAAAATGCTTAAGGGGATGACTAAGGATGGCTGGCTTACCTATAAAGATGACTCTAATGTGAAACTTATGCAAGAAGATGTGGAGAAACAAGGGGGTTATAATCATAAAAATCATGCCTAGTTGGTAAGGCATAAGCAAGGCTAACTTTTGGATGTTTTCTAAATCTGATAGTGCGATTTAACTAGGCGTCTTGAAGGCCTTCATTGGCAACTTTGTCTTCTACTTTGTGGAGTTCGGTAATTCAAGGGCTTGGTGTTACTTCCTTTCTCTTGGCTGAAATTTCTTGATATACCTAAGATGGCTTGAGTTTGGCTTTTTGAAACTTCTATTTGGTTTTGGGTTGTTCTAACATAAATTCTTGAATCTACTTGGCTTTGAGAGATCTTGGTTGCTTTGCTTTAATGTGTTCAACTTCTAAAATAGGTAGTGACTACGCTAAGTGTGCCCTAAGATAGGATTGACCAAGTTTGGCAAACATTTATTCAACAAGTAAAAAATCAAGCAATAGATAGGAACAACCAGATAGAATTTTGTGATTCTTAGAATGTGATACTTGCACCATGGAGTGTGTATGTTCTACAAATGTTTTGATCAGTCACTTCAAACACATTAACATCCTAGATGGTTGTCTACAAGGCTGACAGTTTTTTTAGCTAGGGATTCCTCGATATACCCAAGGTACACCAAGCTCAAATCCATAGATGAAATCAAAACAATGTCACATAGCCGAAAGGAGCGGTAACCCACTTCTCCTCTTTCACTTCTCAAGGGTACAAAGTTCCTTGAGGCTTAGCTTGAGTGACAAAATCTTGATCCCAAGAGAGGTGTCTTTGGATTCACCTCTCGATCTTTATACTTTGCCAGAATGCTGGAGTTGAGGTTGTCCCAAGGGGTGATGAAATCCCCAAGTAGAACAAGATTTTGGATCCTAATCTTATGCACCCAAGATGACCTTGAAAGATGATAAGGGGAGAGAAGACTTGGATGATCTTGGGCTAAAAGACATAATTCTTTTCCAATTGATGCTTAAATTTATCAAATCTAGACCTTGCAAACACACATGTTTAGGATGCAAATGTTCAATTCCAACTTCAAGCATTAACAAAAATAAAATCAATCAAAGAATGAATACACCAAGAAGATTTAGGGTCAACAAAAGTAAACTCGCACACCTGGAGGCCCTCCATGTCAAGTATCAATTGATTTTTCTTTAAGACATTCAAGATTGAGTGTGAGTTTGTTTTAAGCCCAAAATAAAGATGTGTAAAACTCGGTTTCAAGTGTACACCCAGAGGCGCTCCATGTCAAGATTTGTTCAATTTTTATGCCCAAATGAAGTGTTAGTGAGACTAATGTGCATTCAAGAAATTTTCTATCTTAGAAAAACCAATAAAAACTCGAGTTGAATTTGATTTTTGTGGAGCACTTAACACCTTCTTAGGTAGACCCATCCCCATATATGGGGCTGATATTGCAACCAATGATTAGAATGATGGGTGATTAAAGAGGTTGAGTCCAAGAACAAATTCACTCAAAGTGTCTTTATTTGTTTTTATAACTTAGAATGTTTCTAAAATGTAGATTCTTTTTATGCCCCAAAAGATGAAGTGTGAGATATTGTAATGATTAATTGACCTTTTGCATTCAAGATTGGATTTGTTGTTTTAATCATGCATTTATAAAAAAAAAGAAACTTGATTTTAATCCATGGCACTCAAGAGTGATTTTAGCAACATGCATTCAAAGACAAGTGATTAAATATTCAATTTTTTTCCTTTGAGCATTCAAGATTGACATTTTGTGTGTTGTTTTGGGTATAAGCACAAACCTATGTTACCTTTTATAAAGAAATGTGATATCAGAACGTGATAGTTCAACATTAGTGACAAAAAAAATGGTATTTGTGTTTAAAATATGAAGATGATGTAAACAGATGAAATGCATAGAATTGGATGAATTTTATGCCTATAATTTTTATAATTTTTTTGAGTAGGAATTTATTCATTTTATTTTATTTTGAAATCACTTTTTTAATTGTAAAAAATATAGGGTGTAGTTCTCGTCAAACAAGTATATGCAAATCATCTTTTTTTATTCTGATTTTAAAATATCTTATAGATGACATGTATAGCTAGTGCACAAAAAAAGAAATAATTATTTTCGATGTATATTTTCTTTGTTATAAGTACTCAAGTTCAACCTTATCAAAATCCAACAGTTTTTTCCTCCCGTTAAAACTTTCCTATCAAATCTATACCTTCTTGAAAAAAAACTACATATTCGTGAGGAGGATTCGCTCCTCTAGAGATAAATATAATTGTTTAATTTTTTTGATATGATTTACTATTTTTTTTCCTTTTCTGAGGGAGCATCTTCTGAAATGTTGAAATATCGACTTATAATACTTTGAGATTATAACATATTATAACTAATCAAAACACTCAAAAATTTATATAATGATGATATTGAATCTGAGATCTATAAAAGGGTATTTTTAGTTTTTTGAAAAAAATCTAGTTTTGATAGAGAAATGAGATTTGACCAAAACAGGTTTTGGTATCACAAACGGTGACACAGATCTGTGCTTTTACCCTTTTAAGATCTTTGAAGTTCTTTGTTTTAACCTTAGATCATTCGAGATTATTTTGGACTCAAAAGTGAAAATGACTCTTCGGAGTTTTGTTTTCATTCAAGATTTTGTGTTCTATTTTGCATGTTTTAAGCCCAAAAATGATATTCCTAGATTGTTTTGATGCATGAAAAACCTAAGAAACATTCAAGATTTTGCAACAAGACATTTGTTTGGAACAAATAACAAAGCTTTTAGGACAATTTTGGCAAGCATTTAGGACTCTCAATTTTCATGACATTTTTAAAAGAACTTTAAAATATTTGCAAATGAGGCTCATTTTATCCTTGATTGATGCTTTGAGTTTGATTTTGATTTTAGTGTGCACTTGGTGTTGATTTTGAACCTTTTGAAATGGAAACTTGAAGTTCTTTTTAAATTCCCAAAATGAAGTGTTCCTAACTTTGCATGAATGCATCTAAAACCTTGATGTTGCAAGGATGCAAATGATTGGATTGGTTTAGTTTCACTTGTTAAAAGAATTTTTTTTTTTTTGCAAATTTTTAGTTTTTAATAGATTTAAGTATGATTTGGGGGTTCATTTTAAGCACTAAAAAGAAGTTTGTATGAGTTTGCTTCCTTAAAAAAAGAAAATGGCCAAGATCTCCCACAAGAAGAAGAAGAAGAAGTTGATGGAATAAGAAGAATATAGACAAGAAGAGGAAGAAAAATTCCAAGTGCTTTGTCCACCTATAAGCTTGAAAAATCTGCAAACACTATGAGATAGACTATGAGTTCCTTTGTCTTCTTCATGCTCATCTGGACCTACAAAACCAATTTATACAATCCTACCAATCACAAAAACAAGAAAAATTAGCCAAAATTAGCAAATGACATACAAAACTTGACTTAAAAAGCTGATGAAGATGATCCATGCAGGGTCCCACCAGGCATGCCAAAATGTATATGAGCAATGTTAGTATGCTAATAGAAACCAAATTTAAATAAAGCTTCTACAAACTAAAAAAAATTCATAAACTTCAAGATAGACTAAGATGAGCTCTCAATTGAGAATATGAGCCAATAATGGGCTCTCTCAATGAGAAGCTCTCTTGTTGGGTGGCTTTGTCTAAAAAGATAGGATGTATGCTCAAGCTTATGTTTCAAAAAGGGCTTCAAATGGAGTTTGAATTTACTTCACTTCATGGATTATGACTTTACTTCATGGATTGTGTTCTTTTGCAAAGGGGAAGGATCTAATTTATAGGCAAGAGGCTTGAGGGATTGAGGGCTAAGATGCAAGGATGGGGAAAAGGTCATGGAGGGCTTAGATTGCATGAGAGGAAAGCACATGGATCGTGCTTCCTTATAGCCAATCAGAGAGTGACACATGTCACAGGGTGAGAGGATGGAGGAAAGGGGAAAGATGAGTCAACAAAGGAGGCTCAAGGGATAAAATCTTCATAAAGACCCTCATAATGGCTTGTAAGAGCAATGAAAGGGCTTGGAAGAGTCATTTATGGCCTAGTGGGCTTTATATAGTTTTATGGTTGGGATATTTTGGGGGAGATGAGAGAAATTTTGACTTGGGCTTGATTGGGAAGGTTTTAAGCTTGCTTAGGATTGTGCAAATGATTAGAGGATGGATTAGGATGGTTTAGGATTAGCTTAGGGATAGGCAAGTGGATGGCATTTAATGAAGGTGGGTCAAGGAGGAGATATTTGTTAACTTTGGCTTGGGTTAGCAAGTCTTAACCCATGTTTAGGGAACATGACAAGGTTAGGAGGGGATTAGGATTAGGTTTAAAGACATCTTCTAGAAGAGTCTAGACTTTGGATGAGGATAAAGACTTTCTAGAATAGTCTAGAACTTCTTAAGATGAGGATGAAGACTTTCTAGAAGAGTCTAGAACTTCTTAGGATGAGGATAAATTAGATTTTTAGGAAATAAATAAAGTTTTATTTATTTCAAGGATTTGGGTTGAGGAGATATTTATTAAAACTTTTTTAATAAACATGAGGATTAATATTTAATCTTAATTAAATATTTTGAGTTGGGATTAGGGGTAGGAAATGATGGGATTAGCCTTTAATCAAAATCAAAGAAGGATTAGAAGATTTTGGAAGAGGTTAGTGGTCTTAAGGAAATTGGCCAAATTTTGGGAAAAAAATAATTTTTTTATTTATTTTGGGTTTTTGGTCAATTTATTAGTTAAATAATTAATAAATAAGGAAATAATCTTTAAATAAGATTTAAACATTTTTGAGAGGGATTCCTTAATTAAATATTTTTAATTAAGATAAAGGGATTTAATGGCATAAAAATAAATAAATAAAATAAATTAATAATTAATTAATAAATGATGATGTCATTAGGAATTTTTTTGAAAAATAAAAATACTTTATTTTCTAAAAGATTTAGGTGTCTACACATACAACTATACCTTTAGAAGGGAAACACTTTTGTACATAGAAAAATATACAAACTAACAAAGAACCAAATTTACACGGGTTGGTCTTTGAGGTCCTTATACTGTCCATGTCCTTATTTAGTTGTTTCAAGAGCACATCTGCTAGGTCAAACTCCATGTTCTTCTTCACAACCTTATAGGCTAAGTAAACAGCCTCACAGGGCACACTATTCAGTCTGCTGGAACTATACAGCTTGTATGCAATTACACTAATTCCAAATCTTAGCTCTATATATGATACATTGTTAAGTTTCAGTCCTCTAACATCCCATTCATCTAGGTTTAACTTCTAAAGTTCATCTCGACTTAGGGTTTTAGTGGTTTTGGATTTGCTCAACATAGGTAAACCTGTGATTGTATGAATCATCTTCTTTGTAATCAGAGTGGGTTGCTCTAACCACAACTAACCATTATGAACATGGCTCAAAATGTATCTTATCCATTTCACTTGGAAATTTCTTGGCAAATGTGAGATATGGGTTAAACCTTTGGTTTCCAGATGTTCAAACTCGGGTTTAAGGGTTACATCCATACATAACTTAGCTAGAGCATTATCCATATCTAGTGTCCCTATCTCTTAAACAGTGCATTTTAAATGAGTACAAATGTTGTTTATAAGTAGTACCTTGGGTGGAATCTACGATTGAGCTCCATGCAGCTCGAGCGATTCAGCTATGGCGGGGACGAGCTTGAAGCTAGGTGCTTTCCATTCAACTCCCTTCACAAGCATTTCAGAGCCCCTCTTCACCTTGCTGCTGCTGGTGCTCGCAAATGTCATTGCTGCTCAGTGAGTGAACAATTTTGTAAAACAAATTCTTTGCTTGAAAATCACTTCAAATTGCTTGAACTCACTTGTGTGCTCTTGGAAATCTCTTCACTCTGTATATTCTAAATTCGCGATGAAAAATGAGATCAAATTCTACAATTTTGATGAAAAATCTGCCATTAATGCTCGGGTATGAAGGTAGCTGAGATGACCTAGGGTTTTTCAAATAGTCACCAACTTACTTGGTAAACCTTGAAACTCGGTGAACAAACAAAACCTTTCATGTTTCGGACTTGGCTCAGTTAAGTCTAAGACCAACCTTGCTCGGTAGATGCATCATAATAAACTATGTCTTGTATCTAAAATATTGATTTGTCATTTGCACTCCTTCATTTTGGAACTACTTAGGATATGGCTTAAAGATGCAGTCCCTGATCCTCCTTGATGAGTCTAATTAGATATGTTGGAGTCACCCACTTCTTGAGTGACATTGCCATCATTTGAACTTTCTAGTTCAGTCGATTTAGGAATCCACTATTGTCTCATCTGTTTTTGAATATTGTCAGCTCTAGCTTTCTTTTCATCTTCAAATCTTCCTATGTTCATGTAATTCTTAGATATATGACCAAGTTTGGTACATGTATAACATCTTATGGTAGTATCTTTCTTCCTTAGGTGATGCCTTGCACAGTTTACTCCAATGTGTCCATATTCTCCACAATAGTGACATCTGCACCAAGTATTGTAATCCCAACCAAATAATGCTTTGAAAATTTGTTCTGCTAGATTGAATGATTTAGATCTACACTCAGATGCCTTGTGACCTTGTTTCTTGCATTTGTGACATTTTCCTTCAAATTTTGGTTTCTCTTTGCATTCATTGGATTTGTGGCCATGCTGATTGCAATTGTAGCATTTACCATTGAATTTTCCTTTATCATTGCTCCAACATCTGTTAGATGTATGACCTATCTTTCCATAATGATTGAAAGTAGATCTTTGATTCTTTTGGGCACCTTGTTTGGAAGATTCACCTTCTTCATTGTATCCAAGGCCTGCTTTACCTTTTTGTCTATGAAGATTCTACTCATTTTGCTGATTCAATTGATCCACATCTATTTGAGATTTTATCATCCTTTCATTGACTTGCATTTCAACATTTAAGTCATTTTCCAAACTTGCATTGATTTGTCTTTCAGAACTTAGGTCACTTTGTAAGCTTTTAGTGATTTATCTTTCAACATTCAGATCATTCCTTATTCTTTCATTTTGTTCTTTGAGAATTCTAATTTCTTCATTTGCATTGGAAAGTTGATCTATAAGATCCTCATACTAAAGGGATTGATTTTGAATTTCATTGTTCCTTCCTTCTATCTCATCTTGCATCATGTTCCTTTGTTCCAAAATTTCACATAACCTTTTTGACTAAATCTCTTGCTATCTTCTTAGCATTCTTATTTCTTCTTGCAGAGATCCATTCTTCTCTAAGAGTTATTTGATTGCATTGTTTGCCTCATTAGCTTCATTTGAACTGCTTGATGGTAAAAGGTCTTCAATCTTTTCTTCAACATACTGATGAGCATTCATTTGTCTTGCAAGTTCCTTCCTTATTTTTAGAGATTGAGAAAGATGCTTCTTTGCTTCTTTGAGTTGAGCCATGGCCATTTCTAGATCTAGCTTTTCATTCTCAATAGATTTGTCTAGTCTGAATATCTCCATTGTCCTTGATCTTTGGTCAAGTTGTCAAACTTTATCCTTAGAACCACAATGCTCTGATACCAATTGTTGGAAATATTTAGGACTAACAAGGTTATTGAGAGGGGAGGGGTGAATTAGGAACTCTGAAACTTTAAATCAATTCAGCATAATAACATATTCACCATTCATCCGTCTAATATACTATATGCATGAAAAGATAAACATTCATAACACATGAATACACTGATTTGATTACCTAAAAGCCTTCCAATTAGAAAGTAAAACAGGGGTGGGGATGATGCCCACAAAACTTCAATACTACAGTATAAAGTTGGCCTCTTAAGGCTTACAATGATCACTTCTGGTGATCTACCCTATTAGGAGCAAGTAGGATTGCTAGATCCACCTTGTTAGAGGATTTACAAATATACAATGAAGTATGCACTCTGTTAGGAGATTTACAAAAGACTATTAAGTCTACCTTGTTAAAGGATTTATAAACTGATTCACTTGTTAGGATGAAGTAGTGGATCCAGTTACAACTGATTGCTGATAAGATCCTTTATGCACGGATCACCTGATGTGATAGATATAACTTTTCTGCATCTATGTTGACCTTGTTGTATTCCTTTGTTTTGCTACTGATTCGCTTTCACTCTTCTCAAAAATATTGCAATACAACACCATACAATGATATACAACATTTTTTCATATTTTACAAATGATATAATACATTACATATATACCATTCCAATATTTACACTGGCAAGGTCGGCCAAACACAAGTGAACAAAACATTACTGAGTCGGCCAGATAGTAGAAAACTCTAGTTCCTCAAACTGACTCGATGAATTTCTAATACTTAGCATCCACTACAATACATTGCATTGTCATGCACTCAGTAAGAGTAGAGGCACGGTCCATACTAATCACTCTAAGTAGCTTGGAACTTAGTAACCATTGGTGACTTGGTGAATATTGTGTTACTTGGTAAAAACTGAATCCATTGATAACCTTCTTCACTCGGTAAACATTGATTCTTTCATTTACCTTGTTCACTCAGTAAAGATTAAGTCCTTCGTTTACCTTGATCACTTAGTAAACATTGATTTCAACTGATGACTCGGTGAACACTAAGAAATTGGCAAACACTACTAAACTTCCCATTTGCTCAGTGACCAGTGTTTAGCATGGTATGAACTGTTCTGCTTGGTAACCACTACTGAATGCTTGGTATGAATTGTAGACTGAGTGATGAGCTTGATAAGTATTCAGAATCAAATAAGTGTTGTAACTAATGAAAAATATATCATAATTCTAACAAAAAATAAATCCCCTTCCTCTTATCTCTTTCAATAAGCATAGGAAAATGTATTCTCCCTCTAACCTATAGCCATAGGACTCAAAATAAGAAGAACCCCTATCACCTCCTAGGTTTTACAATAGATAATGTTTTTGAGTTGTATTACATTTTCTGTAATGATTGATTGATTATCTATAACTTTTTATAAAAACATTTACCAATATCTTCATAATCTCTTGATTATAAACCTTATTAGATGACATTTAAATCAAAGTTTTTAGGAAGTATGCATATGAGTTGTGCAAATGGAAATACTTAATTCTAATAGCAACCAAGATATTTACTTTAATGGGCCTAACCTAATGTACATCGCAAGTAAGTGATGAATTTAAAATGATCATCACTTGTATTTGCATAAGTTATTGAAAGGTAATGATCTTACAAATAACTTAATTTTCTATTATTATGGATATCTTACGATGTCAATACAAACCATGATAGATTATACTTGACATTGTAGATGTTTATATGGTAAAAATTATGATAATGTGTATAGACATACCTCATAAACATTTTTTCTTTTACCTATGAATGTTACACAAATTAATATTCTAGAGGGCCATTACACAGAGTACTTGGTGAGTATCATGTAACTTGATGTTTTGGAAGGTCATTACTCATAGTACTTGGTGAATATCTTGCATATCAACAATCTATAAGGCTATTACTCAAAGATTATTTGGTGAATATCATTTTTTGATATTCTGGGTGACCAATGTTCATGATATCATATGTGATATAACAACTTTTTGAGTATTTTGTGAATATCATGTATTGATATTCTGAGAGACCAATATTCATGATATCAAACCTTATTTGAGTATTTGGTAAATATCATGTGTTGATAATATAGAAGAATAATATTGTTGATATCAAATGTGATATCAAAATATTGGATATCTTTGTGTCAAAGATATAGTTAAACATATTCATTACTAATATTACCAATGGTGTAATATCTGTGTTTTGTTTATCCTCCCTAGTTAAGAGGGAGTATTGATGTTTGATAGCTTCTTTCCCATAAATCTATATATAATTATATGAGATATAATTGAGATATAAGATATAAGAATATGAGACAAATTATTTTAATTATGGTATATATGTGTGTGTGTCTATATATATATATATATATGATTAAATTTATTGTTTTATTAATTATGTGATTAATGAATAGACAAGTCCAGTGAAGGGACATGCCTCTTCATGGTTTATTCTCAATATAAATAAGAAATCATTGTTATTTGGATAATAAGTATCAAACATTATATAAGTTCTAATACACATGTAGCAGATCTAAAAATCAACAACCAATCATAGACATCTCAAATCCATTCTTCATTTCATCAACAATTGTATTAATGCTTCCTTTCCTTGAGGATAATAATTATCTAAGCCACAAAGATTTCAGAAATTAAAACCTTAGTTCCACTTTCACTCTTAAGATATAGGTTGCAATTATCACTAGTTCTTAGAAATCCTATTTTAATTAATAGTGTAACCTTTCATACCATACTCTTAATACTTTATTTTAATCCATATAGTGCCTTATGTAACTCGCATACTAAATGTTTTCCTTGTTTAATAAATCCTTTAGGTTTTTTAATGAATACTTCCTCTTCTAATAATCCATTTAGAAATGGTAATTTCACATCCATTTGATAAACTTTTAATCCTTTTAAGTTTTATATACAAGTAGTATCCTAAATCCTTTTTCTCTAGCTACTAGTGCAAATGTTTCCCTATAACCTAATCATTTCTCCTATGCATGCCCTTTACAAACTAATATTGTTGTGTTTCTTGTAACTTCTTCACTTTCATTTAGTTTGTTACTAGAATATCACTTTTTCCTTATAATGTTTTTTCCTTTAGGCCTTGTAAATAGTGACCACTTCTTTACTTCTAAATTTTCTCCAGTTCTTCCTTCATATCCTATTTTCCTTCTATCTTTTCAGGTTCAAAATATATTAGCTCATTGTATTCATTTAGTTTCTTGGTACTATTTACCTCATTTTGTTTAGAGAATTCATCTTCTTTCACATTAGCACTTTCAACTATATTGCTTGTTTTCAAGTCTAAATATTTGTATTCTTTACTTCTAGTTGAGTAGATCTTAAAATTATTCTTTGTTTGTTCTTATTATAAAACTTTTCACTTCTTTCATTTTCTTTATATAGCACTTTCTTTCAAAGATTCTAAAATAGCTGATAGTAAGTGTCTAATCATACTATATTTCATAGGGTGTCCTACATACTCCCTTTTTAAGTTGCACTTAATGAAATGTATCGACTATTGTCCTAATTTCTTCTCTTGAGAACTTATGTGATATCTTATTTTGACTTAACTATGTCTTGTGCATTCAACTATGGATTTTTTTGTTCTTTCTATAATACCATTTTGTTGGGGTGTTCTTGGTGTTTCTAGATATCTTTAAATTATTTCCTTCCTTATAATATTTGTCAAACTCATCAGATGTGAATTCACCCCCTCTATCAAATCTAAGATATTTCAAATTTCTTCTTTCCTCTTTCTCCATTCTTTCCTTGTATTTTCTAAACATGTCAAATGCTTCTCATTTTTGCTTCATGAACATAATATACATCATCCTTGAATAGTCATCAATGAATGATATATGATTTTTTTGTTAGAAAGTAAAGTCCACCAAGACAACTAAGAGGGTGGAAGGGGGTGAATAAGTTACCCAACTGTTAAAAAAATTTATGAACCTTATCAATCACTAGTCGTGTGACAATATAACCAAAAACATTATCAATCCTTAGCCATGTGAACAATATAACCAACAACCATAAGAAGATACACATACACAATAAATTTAGATATGTTAAGTAGGGAAACCCTTGATCAAAGGGAAAACCTAGGTGGGAATGGTACCCCAAAAATGGTGTACTAATATAAAAGTTCCATGTAATAAGATGGACTATATTAGGAGTCAATGAAATATATTTAGTACATATTAATCCTTGTTAGGATACTTTTATTCCCTATTAGGAGATTCCTATCCTATCAAGAGTTGTGCCAATCCTCTTAGGAGTTATAGAACACAAATGAATCCATGTCTAAACAACTTTAGGGGAAAGACCATTGAACTCACTATCTAGTTGGTCTCTATATTATTCCTTGTAGAGTAATAGAAATAAATGACTTGAACTCCTCTATAATTTTTATTGGATCAAACCTCTTTTGATATGAATACCAGATCACCAACTTAGCATCCAAATGATCCCTTGAATCATGTACATGCATTTACCAACTTTGCGTATCATTTGTATAATTCATACTTATTCTATAGATTATTCACAACAAGAAAATAAATTTCCTTTATACCATATCCTCAAAATAATTACTTGAGTCATCCTTGAGGATTTACCAATTAATTATAGTAGGACATCATTAATATATTACAATTATTTTATAATTACACACAACTATTGGCTCATAGTCTTCACAATTTTTCACATGTGCAACCTCTGATCTTGTACACTTGATAGTGTCATTGTCAGGATATCTTTGGTCACTATCTAATTGTGCTCATCACAATTCTATCCCTATTAAGAGATGAAATTCAAACATCAAAAACTACTTATTAGGTACTTTGTCTTCTCACTATGTTCAATAATTCATGAATAATTTCCATATGTCTTTGACTATGTATTCACACACTTGTACACTTCATCAGGACATAATACAAAATAATCTTCAATTGTACGTTAACTCATTATCAATACACAATCCATACAACCTTGTTCTCCTTGTACTTCTCTATTAGTCTTCATAGAAAAAATACTATATTGACATCAATGACAAGCATAGTTGATGAGAGAAATTAATGTCCCATATTATGCCATATTTACCCTTCATGTAGGCCTTCATGTTCATTTCAATACCTATTTTAATATTCCATGTAATCCTTCTATGTTGCATATGATCTAATATTTATGAGTAATATTTAATATAGCTTTTAGATAAAATATGTTAATAAATAAGATGTGATTACATTTATCTAACAATTTTTATTATGAGCTATGACTCTTCCTATCACCTACATATCTTCCTATTTCCTTCTAAGCTAACTGGTGGTGATTAGAACATTATTGAAGCAATTTGAATGCAAATTTTTTGTTATAGAAGCTGTTATATTATTCTTAGTTTAAATGCCAAGTTAAAATCATATTTGTGGGAAAATTAAATGACATGTCATTGCTTGATCATCTTTAAGAAAATCAATGGTTATAAAGGGCTTACATATTATTGGTCACTTTGCCCCTATGGAAACATGATTGGTCTAACATTAAGCATTGCTAATCATTTTGCATGAAACTAAATCTATTTTGACTAAACCATAGCAAATATTGTTTTGCTAGAATGATACAAAATGTTACCTATTCTAACCATACCTGCATGAATCATATAGATAGAATACATGCCATTTGCTCTATATTTTTAGTTTGTTACAGTCGAACATTCTTCAAAACCATGGCTCAAAAATGATGGATGAAGAAAATATTGTTTTCTAAACTAATATGACTAAATTTATTATTATTTGCAAAGCCACAGATTTTTGTTATAGATTTGCTATGTAATAGCCATTCTTTAGATGGTATGTATATCAAAGTAGTTAAGAAGTTGTTAAGCCTACGTATATATAAGTAGTGTGATATATAGTATGAAGGGAAGTGTATGGATTTTATAGAACACACAACATTGTAATAGATCATTATCATTTGGAAATATAAGGTTTACATTTGCATGATTACAGATACTTAAGACTACTACCGTGTTTCATCACCAGGCTGCTGAGGATGAGCCCACTCCAAATTTACCTAGTGATCTCATTTTATTTATGTATGAATTGCATTTAAGCTAGTTTCCATTTGTATTTTAATTAGCTTAGCATTAAAAAGTATATATTTAATCAGAGTATATCAGTTTATATATTCAATATCTATATTTGATTAGATAATAATATTTCATATTAATTCGGTTATGAGATGATAATTTATTAATAATTTTAATTAATTTTATCACATATTAGTTTTATTGAGTTATTTACCTTTATGATGTTCCTATCACCAGGAAGTGAGAGTTCCTATCACTAGGATTTAATTGGCTTTTTAGAGATTCAATTTCATGTGTTGTAGATGCATTCATAATCGCTCATTTCATAACTGACATCCTTTGATGGCATACTACTCAGACACCTTTCTTAAGCTTACGCTCTTAGATTGACACGTATATACCAACTGAACTTCATCATAAAATTGTTAATTATTTTGTTATTATTTGCCCTAGCGTTGGCCTATCAATAGTCATGAATGCAACATATAGGTCATGCTAACATATATCCAATACTTAGGATACTCCACCAAAGGAGTACCATCATCATTCATGCTAACAATCCCCCCCTTTGGCACTGACGACAACATAGATAAAAAAGAATCCAAGTTCCAAGAATACCAAATCAAACTTTGCTATTATTCTCTTCTTTTCAAATCCTCTTCATCAATAAAATCTAAAATTCACAGGAACTCTATTCTATTTTCTTTCTTATTCTTAGGATTGGCATAAGTTATTCACACTCAAACACTCAGGAACAACTTACATGTATGGAAATCAATTGAACACAACTTCTCCCTTTTTGATATAAACATCAATGGTTCTCAACATTAACTTCAATCTACTAGTGAACAACAATCAATGTTAGAGTAATTAGATATTTTCTAATTAACTCTATTTCACTTAAGCTAAACTTTAGACATCTAATACTCAATTATTTTATTAATTATCATCATTCAACCTAGGTTAGTTATATATTATGATTTTGATCACCTTTTATAAGAATTGATCTCTTTATAATTAATTCACTTTTGATTATAGAAATATATCTATTTTCACGTCAAGAATGTCTCATCTGTGGATGTGAGAATTCTAGTCCACGTAGCTTTTGCTTCTCTCATTCCTTAAAATTTGATTACATGTAGGTGATTCTTGGGAGTAGTGGGATGGTACCAAAACTCCAAATATTCATGCCCTTTTCATTTTTATAAGAAGTTTGGCTTGGCTTTCATATCTATGCCATATTTTTCAGAGATTTTCAATATTTTAGAATGATTTCTTTTGGATTTAGAGGGTCACTAATTTTTGGATCACTTTGGGCTCAAACAAAATCCTTATTTAGCTCAGAATACCCACAAAATCTATTTTTATTTAAAATTTGTGGATTTTGGACACAATTGGAATTTGAGGCAAACAAATATTAATCCAAGATTTGGCATGTTTCCTGAGGTGGCAATTTGACAATTTTTTGACATGAAAGTTTTAAAAAAGTAGCACGCAACTCAAAAAATTTAAGCATGCCAATTGAGGTATTTCAACACACAAACCAAGGTTTTTGGCATGCAAATCATGTTTTTTTGATACAAAATTTTAGATTTTGCAGCACGCAAATTGAGATTTTTTGGCACATAAATTAAGATTTTTGGCATGAAAATTGACAATTTGTGGATAAAATTTGAGATTTCTAGCATGAAATCAAGATTTTTTGACATGCAAATTATAAATCTATATGACAAACAAGACTTTTTGCAAAAAAAAATGCTTTTTAAGCACACAAATCAAAAAAATTTACACCTTAAATAAGATTTTTTGTACCCAAATCAAGAAAGTTTTAGACACACTTCCTGAAGTAATTTTTTGTTGTTGGACACATTTCTCAAGGAATTTTGGCATGGATCTAGGTGTGGTAAATATTTTTATGTTTTCCATCCAACTCTATTTTTACCTACACTTTTTTTGGCTATAACTTGCTCATCTAGACTCTATTTTTTATAAATAAAATATTATAAGAAAGTTGTTTCCAAGCCCATCCTGATGGTGCAGTTTATTTGGACTTTTCATGTTGTTTGGTTGTTGGTTTATGTTTTCAAGGTTATAGGATCTATTTTTCACTCCTGGAGACACATCTTGGGACATTATGTTTTCTAGATTCTATTCTGGGGACATCCCATTAAACTTTTTTCTTTTTTGCATTCTAGAAAATATTTGGGTTATTTAGGTCTAGAGATCAATTTTGTTTCTTCATATAATTTTTCATGGGTTGTACTATCTCTTGTATCAGCCTTGTGTCTTTTGATCTTTTTTTATACCCTTTTGTAGTAATTTTGCAAATGCACTAGGATAAAGTGTCACTCTATTGCATTTCAAGATCTTGTACAACTTTGTGTCTTGTTGTACTTGGACTACATTATAAGAAACCTTAGGTGGTTTCATGTTGGCCATGTTTTCCATCTTCCTTTTTGAGTGAGTTTTCATTTGATGACATTAGCCTCATGATGTGTCAATGATACATGCCATTATAGGTGTTTGTACTTCTTTTCCACTCTTGGTGTTCCTAGTTCTTCATTTTGTAAGAGATATTGCATTCAGTTTTACTATTCAAATCTTACCTTTCAGCATTATAAGGGGGTCATGTTGGTTCTATTATTTTCTTGGTTTGATGGAATGACATATCTATTCAGTATTTCATCCTATGTAGTATGCAATTGTAGTGGTTGGATACTTATGCATTTCAATGAGATGGATCATTTACCATATAGATATTCTTCCATTCTTTTTTTTTGGAGGCCATTAAAGTACCTTCCACATTTTATTGATCAACTCTTAAGACTTAGTCTTCTCTGCTTACTCAAGTTCTATAGAGTGGAGGCTCTTTTGATCAATAGTTTGGTAGTGTTTGTAACTTCACGCTTTAGTGGTGTTCTTTATGATCGCCTTTTGTTCCTATCTTCTGGGACATTCTGTAGTGTGTAGGCTTGTTCAGTCCTTCATTAATTCTTTTCAGCATTATTTCCATCTCTTTTTGGATTAGATTTTTTCCCATATTATTTTCTCCATTTCTCCTCTTATAAAAGATTTTTTTTTTGCTTGGGTACCTCATCAGGCCTTTATTACTTGGACACAAATTTACTTTTAGTAGCAGTTTCTAGATTTTTAGCTACTCCCTAAGTTTATCTTGAGGGGGGTGTTAAATTAATTAAATATTTTCTAGTTAAGTCTATTTCACTTAATCTAAAGTTTAGGCATCTAATAATTAATTCTTTTATTAATAATTATCATTCACCTTAGGTTAGTTACCTATTAGGATTTATCATCTTTTATAAGGATTGATAACTTTGTAATTAATTTACTTTTGTTTATAGATATCTATTTTTTTTCTCATCAAGAATGTGTCATCTGTAGATATTGAAATTATAGCCTCCATAGCTTTTGCTTCTCTCTTTCTATGATAGGTCTTTGCATGTAGGTGATTCTTGGGAGTTGTGGGGTTAATATTTCATCAACTTCAACAATCAATTCTCCTTCATTAATTTAAAAATATTATTCTCCATCTAAAAAACTTATCCCATATACAAAGGAGATGTTTTCCATGCAATCTCTATCCCTCATTGACAGAGACTTCATTAAGTCAATTATCTACAGACACTATTGAATACCAGCTACCAAGAGTCCTTGATGACTCTTCACATCATAGATATTTCTCCATACAATAAGCATCAACATTCAATCTAGATAAACAATAGTGCTATGTACAATTGGATTGATGCATTTTCTACATCTCTAGGCAAAGGCTTCATAAAGATATTTGTAATATCCTCTTTTGTATTTACATACTCTAATCTTATTTCTTTCTCTGCAAATTTCTCTCTCAAGAAATGATACTTAATGGATATACTCTTAATCTTAGAATACAATAGATAATTCTTAGACATGCATACTATAGTTGTGTTATCACAATGTATGATAATAGGTTTTGAGAATTCTATCTCAATATCTTTTAGTGCATCTTCTTCATCTATATGATCTAATTATAATTGTTTTCTTCTGCTACATACTCTACTTTTGTTGTACTCTTTTAGATATAGTCATGTTTCTTTCTTAGCCAAGAAACCAATCTTCCTCCAAGGAAAACTACTCAACCACTTGTGCTCTTCCATTCATCTATACTACCTACCCAATATACATGTGAATATGCACACAAAATTAATTCACTTGATCTATCATACCACAAACCAAAATCACATGCGCTATAAAAATATATGAATACTCTCTTTGTTTCTACATAATGTGCTTCGCTAGGATTCTACTTGAAATCTTGGTACTATATCAACTACAATTTCTATATCTAGTCTAATGTCAGTCATATATTTCAAACCTCCAATCATAGATATGTAGTTCTTCCCAACTATAGGTGTCTCATCTTTGTTAGATAACTCTTGACCAATTATCATGTTTTTACCAACAAGCTTACAACTTTCCAAGCCAAATTTTTCAATAGGTCTTTCAAATACTTTCTTGTGATAGAAAAATACCATCATTATTCTATATGATGATTAATATATATATATCATCATACATTGCCCATAATTCCCACCAAAATTTGGGCATCAATATTGGATATCCAATCTGAAATCGGATATCCGATATATTATCAGATATCTGATCTTAGATCGGATATCCTACTAAAATGACATTATTGTCCCAACATATTCCTTTTCACTATAGACCTGACTCTATATGCTACTTTAGTATGTAGAAACACTAAATTAAAACAATCAAAAATCATTTGCATACTAATTTAACATAACTTTATGAGAGACAAAGTGAAGTCCTCAAATGAGAATATGAGCCATGGATAGGCTCTCTCAATGAGGATGATCACTTGATGTAGAGGTGTGTCTAATAGCTAAGATGAATTGATTATGTATGTATTCTCAAATGCTCAAATGGGCTTCAATGGAGGATTTTTGATAGATTTTGGTGAATGGATTTGATGTAAAAAATGGCTTCTCAAAATGGCATTATGGCTTTACTTTCTAGATTGTACTGTGTTTGTAAAGGGGAAGGATCCAATTTATAGGCAAGAGGATTGAGGGATGGAGGGCTAAGATGGAAGAAAAGGAGAAAGCTTATGGAGGGCTCAGATTGAATGAGAGGAGAGCACATGGATTGTGCTTCTTTACAGCCAATCAAGGAGTGACACATGTTATAGGGTGAGAGGATGGAGGAAAGGGCAATGATGAGTCAACAAAAGAGGCTCAAGAGATAATATCTTCATAAAGACCCTTCATAAGTTCTTTGTAAGAGCATTGAAGGAGAGTGTAAGAGATATTTGAGGGTCATTTATGTTGGACGGTGAAGAATTTTGACTTGGGTTGGATTAGGAAGGTTTTAAGCTTGCTTAGGATTGTGCAAATGATTAGAGGATGGATTAGGATGGTTTAGGATTAGCTTAGGGATAGGCAAGTGGATGGCAATAAATGAGGATGGGTGAAGGAGGAGATATTTGTTAACTTTGGCTTGGGTTAGCAAGTCTTAACCCATGTTTAGGGAATGTGACAAGGTTAGGAGGAGATTGGGATTAGGATTAAAGATAAGGATTGATATCTTCTAGAAGAGTCTAGGCTTTGGATGAGGATGAAGACTTTCTAGAAGAGTCTATAACTTCCTAGGATGAGGATAAAAAAGGTTTTTTAGAAAATAAATAAAGTTTTATTTATTTCAAGGGTTTGTTTGAGGAGATATTTATTAAAACATTTTTAATAAACATGAGGATTAATATTTAATCTTAATTAAATATTTTGAGTTGGGATTAGGGATAGGAAATGATGGAATTAGCCTTTAATCAAAATTAAAGAAGGATTAGAAGATTTTGGAAGAGGTTAGTGGTCTTAAGGAAATTGGCCAAGTTTTGGGCAAAAAGTAAATTAATTATTTATTTTGGGATTTTTGGTCAATTTATTAATTAATTAATTAATAAATAAGGAAATAATGTTTAAATAAGATTTAAACATTTTTCGGAGAGATCCCTTAATTAAATATTTTTAATTAAGATAGAGGGATTTAATGGCATAAAAAATTAATTAATTAATTAATTAATTAATTAATGATGATGTCATCAGGAACATTTTCAAAAAATAAAAATACTTTATTTTCTAAAAGAATTTTAGGTGTCTACATTTTGCCCCTCTTTAACATAGTGTTGAAACAACACTATTTCAAAGAAGTTTAGATATAAACGACATGAGGAAGATGTTTTAGCAAGAAAGTTGCCCCAATCTTGGATAAGAAGGAGAGACTAGACTATGAGATTCCCCCTCAAGAAGGTGTCGGGGAGAGAAAATGAGGCTCGACGGCTTCTTAAAAAATACAAGAATCTAGGATAAGCAAGGAGACTCAGATTGGCAAAGAGAAGGGACTGAATTAGCTACAACTTTCACTATGGGAGAATGATAAAGGAGAATCAGATGCACAAGAGGAAGCAAGCTTAAGACTTTAGGGAAGGTGGAGGATGAAGGAGCAGAGCGCTATAAAAAGGAATCCATGATAGGGAAAAGGATGAGGGGATTATAAAGCTGATGCAACAAGATTTCAAAGAGCTAGATTGGCGAGAGATGGGTCTCCGAGATCCCTAGGACTAGGATTGTGGATCTTGGAAGATGAGGCTTGGTGGATTGATTTGATTGGTGGATCCTAAGACTAGGATTGTGGATCCCTAAAGCTAAGAGTGATGATTGATTCAAAGAGATACTAATGTATAAGCTGGGGTAGGAGAGATAGATGCTAGATATGGATGGGGAATAATGGAGATGAAGGGATTCCATTAAAGCTTGTTGAGTGGGGGGATAATTCAAAGAGAAGTACCACCATGTAGTTGAGCATTAGATTTTCTATAGGACTATTGGTTAATTGCCAAGGTTACCAAGAATATCAAAGCATTTTCATGAACTGTCCAGAGGACTGACGGACTTGACTCAAAATAGACATGCAAGGATTGCCCCAGTAGCACACATGAATCCCAGAGGAAGCAGCATGGAACTGACACTAGGTAACCCACAAGCAGAAAAGAAAAACAAACAAAAGACTTGATCAAAACCTTACACTCAGATTGCCCCATTCGTAGTATACCATGATATGGAAGATTGTGGCAACCTTGAGGAGGGAACAAAAAGATTTCTTGGAAAAGATACTTCAAGACCCAAAGGGAAGATTCAAATCAAAAGAAAAAAAAAATCTAAAAGAGAACTGTTTGCCAACGAGATGGGTAGGACGAGGTACTAACGGACCAAGATCAGATATGAGGAAAGCTATATCTTACAAGGATCTATCAGAGAGCACTTAAGCTGATGGATCTGGATGAGTGATGCTTCTAGCAAGCTGAACTAAGAAGGATAACACTTTGGTGTCAAGAGATCTAGCTAAAGGATGCATTGAAATAGCTAACCAAGGGTTGTGCAATGTGTGCAAGATGTTGATCAAGGATGAACTAACACAAAAGCTGGATAGATACAATGGTACTAAGCTAAAGAGGATGTACAAGTTGACAGACCAAGATATGTTACAACTGTACAAGGTTGTTCATGTTTGGGTTTTGTTAGATGGAAATTTTTTGGACTATGTTGGATGGATAGTTGGATAATTTGATGGTTTTGTGAAAAGCTTAAGGAAAATGGGATTCTTTTTTTGCATGTGATAGGATACAAACTAGGATACAAGATTATTTACAAGCTAGAATATGGTATAAGTTTTGGACAAGATTTGGATATACAAGCTATGATACAAGGGATGATACAAGATTTACAAGGTGAGGTACAAGCTTTGGTACAAGATTTACAAGCCGAGGTAAAATATTTACAAGCTGTACAAGAGGTATTTACAAGCTTCATTAGATGTTGGATATTTGGTTGGAACACAAAGGGAACAAGCAGGTGTTCTATGGGATGGTGAGTGGATGGATGAGGGAGAGGATAGTGATAGATAATGGATTAGTCTTAGTACATAAGGCACCTAAATTACTAGGTTTTCAACAAGGTACCTATCCAAGGCACTTGAATTGCCAAGTTTTCTCCATTGGAAACTTATTTCCCTTTACTATTTTTTTTTGTATTTTTCAAAAGCTAGGTATACCAAGGATCTTCAAGCATAGAAATTCTTGAGTTGAATGATGTTAGTAGGATCATTCAAGAGTTCTCCTTCTAGTGTAGATAGCTGATAGGCTCCGGAGCCAAAGGAGGCAGTGACAACATAAGGATCAAGCCATGTAGGTTCAAACTTGCCTTTCTTTTCTCGATCGACTTGGACTTTCATATTTTCTTTGAGGACCATGTCGCCTGGCTGAAAGTGTCAGGGAAGAACCTTATTATTGAAGATCCTTTTGAGATGAGATTGATAGATTGTCAGGTGATAATAGGCATGTTTTCACTTCTTGTCTAAGAGATCTAGCTGGGTGAACCAAGCTACTCTGTATTCTTCATTTGATATTTTCCCTCACAAAGATATGTGCAAGGAGGGAAGTTCAACCTCTATGGGTAGTATTGCTTTGACACCATAGACTAGGGAGTATGGAGTTGTTATTGTGGATGTACCGAAGGAGTTTGATAGGCCCATAGGGCTGGATTTATTTGTAGGTGCCAATTGTGGCCGGAATCATTGACAACTTTCTTTAGGATTTTGAGGAGGGTTTTGTTAGTTGCCTCTGCCTAGCCATTATCTTGTGGGAAATATGGGCTAGAAAAGTAGTGATGGATGTGGAGGGAAGTTCATAGTTCTTCCATGTTGAGATTTTCAAAGTTACTTCTATGGTCGGTAAAGATGGTGGATGGGATACCGAAGCAGCAAACAATGTGGTACAAGATGAACTTGGAGACCTGAACTCCTGTAGCTGAGACTAGGGGGACTGCTTCCACACATTTAGTGAAATAGTCTGTAGCTGTTATTATCCATTTATGTCCATGAGATGAGAGAGGTGTGATAGTTCCAACTAGATCAAGGCCCCAACATGCAAGGGCTAAGGTGGTACAATAGGCTATAGATCTTGTGTTGGAGCATGAACAAGATTGGCATGCTGCTGACATGGGAGACATTTTTTGACAAAGTCACAGGAGTCTTCTTTGATGGTAGGCCAATAGTAGCCTTCTCTATGGATTTTTTGTGCTAGGAAAATAACAGTCATGTGGGCACCAAAAATTTTGGACTGTATTTCTTTTAACACCATTGCGGCCTCATTTTGGTCTAAACACCTAGAGAGAGTATCGTGATAACCCCGATGATATAGGGTATTGGCTATGATGACATAGCGGGATGATTTTTAGATGAGGTTTTGGTGTTGGGTTCATGTGAGGTGAGGGGATATGATACCATCTTTAAGGTAAGCATTGATTTCATGGTACCAAGGGGATTGGGGATCAACCAAGATGCAAACATTATTTGAATCCTCATTCGCATAGGCAGGTGTGAGGAGTTGCTCGACTAAAAACCCATACTGCATAGCTGCTTGGGGAATTTCCAAGAGTAATCCAATAGTAGCCATAGTGTCCCCTGCTTTGTTCTACATTTGAGGCACTTGTATAAACTAAAGTTTTGTAAAATGTTGGGTTAGCTGATCAACTAGCTCTTTGTAGGGTAATAGCTTTTCATGTTTGGTTTGATATTCATTTAGGACTTGCTTGATGATGAGCTGAGAATTGCCAAAGATTTGTCTCTTAGTGATGTTCCATTTTGTGCCTATCTTTAATCCTTCTATGAGAGCCTCATATTCAGCTATATTATTGGTGCTAGGGAATTGTAGCTTAAAAGCTTCTAGAATGTAATCTCCTTGAGGTGTGACCAACAATATTCCTTCCCCTGATCCATGAGATCAGTATGAGCCATCAAAATAAAGTTTCCATGGGGTTGTTCTTCAATTAGAGAGATATGTTCATCTGGAAATTCTGTGATCAAAGGATATGTATCTACTAGAGGTGCATCAGCTAGGTGATCTGCTATAGCTTTCCCTTTGATTTCCTTTCTGTCCACATACAGGATGTCAAATTCACTAAGGAGCATAACCCATTTGGCCAAATGGCCTGTAAGTGCTATTCTAGAGAGCATATACTTGAGAGGATCAATTTTGGATACTAGCTGGATGGTATGAATTAGCATGTAGTGGTGAAGCTTTTGAGTTGAGAAAACAACTACCAAACAAGCTTTTTCCATAGGAGTGTAATTGAGTTCATAACCAACTAGGGTTCTACTAATATAATAGATGGCTCTTTCTCTGTCGTAGTCATCATGCTATGCTAGAAGTGCCCTTAGAGCAATAGGCATTGCTGATATGTACAAGATGAAGGGACGACCAAGAATTGGTGGAACCAAGATAGGGGGATTGGCGAGATACTGCTTGAGCTGATAGAAGCTGCATTGACATAAAGAATCCCACTTGAAGTTCTCATCTTTCTTTAGTAGATGTGAAAATGGCATACACTTATCTGCAAGTTGGGAGATGAAGCATCAAATGGATTGAAGCTTTCCTTGAAGAGTATGAAGCTATTACAGTGTCTGGGGAGGAGGCATGTCTAAGATAGCCTTGACCTTCTTGGGGTCGATCTCGATACCTCATTTAGAAACTATGAAGCCTAGAAGCTTGCCAGATGTGACCCCAAAGACACATTTCTTGGGATAGAACATGAGATGATATTTGGCTAACCTATCAAAGACTTTCTCTAGGTCAACAAGATGATCCATGAAGGTGTGAGATTTGACCAATATATCATCCACATAATCCTCCAAAATGCTATGAATAAGAACATGGAAAATGGTTGTCATAGCTCATTGATAGGTAGCCCTAACATTCTTTAGGCCAAAAGGCATCATGTTGTAGAAAAAGGTTCCCCAAGGGGTAGTGAATGTTATCTTATGCTAATCCTCTTCTACAATCTTGATTTGATTATACCTAGAAAATCAATCCATGAGGGACACAATTTCATGTCCAACTGTAAGGTCTACAATCATATCTATTTTGGGTAAGGGAAAATCATCTTTTGGAAAAGCTTTGTTAAGATCTCTGAAATCAGTATAGGTTCTGATGTCACCAGAAGGGTTAGTGAAGAGGACCATGTTGGAGATCCACTCTAAGTAGTTGATAGGTTAGATAACCTCAGTAGCTAACATTCTTTCTAATTCAACTTTGATTAGTAATGCCACCTTGGGGTGCATTTTTCTAAGCTTTTATCTGACGGGCCTGATCTTTGGATCAAGTCCTAGCATGTCCTGATATGACCATGCAAATTGGCTGATGTTCTCTCTTAAGACCTCAAAGAGGAGGTTAGCTTGGTCTTGCGATAGGGATGCAACAACCTGAACAAGTTTGGGGATCTCAAAAGAACCGATGTTGACTTATCTAGCATCCTCAATTAGAATAGAAGACACCTCTATTCGATTATTTTAAGGAGGCAATGCTAAATCCTCATGTTCTATTTGTGACTAGATTTTCTCACTAAGGGGCTCTCTTTACTTGCTGAGCTAGTCTCAAATTTTCCTTAGTTCCAATTTTGGGTGTATCGAAACTAGGTTGGGGATTTTCTCCAAACTACCCTTTGAGATCTAGCTTATAGATATAGGCAGAATCTGTCTTTGTTTACTTGTGAGGAGTTTTGGCTCCCATGAATCTTAGAATTGCTTCCTCTGATGTGAACTCATCAATGTGTATGATGGTTGGTTGGTCCCAATCTATGAGTTCAGGGTGAGCAAGTGGTAGGTTGATGAAATGGATGGATAGTTCTTGAAGAAAAGAGTCTCCTCGGGAGATTTGGTCTAGAATATCGTCGTAGGCTCTCTTTTCAACTTCCTCCAGAATGTCTTTGATTTCTACAAGGTCATGGTGGATGTTCAAAAAAGCATGACCATTCATATTGGTGGCCTCAGTTGTGGGTATGCCAAAGCCTAGACCTAACTTCTTTTTCGGTTTGTGTGCTTCGATGGGACACTACATGCCTCTTTCCTCTAGTCCTAGACCACCACCTAGATAGTTCCATTTTTTATTGATGATCTTATGTGCTTGGGGATACTTCTGGTTGAAGTGATCAAGGCGTGCTTGATTTCTTGGATGTGCATCCTTATGTATCCAATTATTGATATCTAGAGTGAGCTCCTCATGAAGAGAGATTCTCAGGGATACAAAGCTTGTTTGGCCAAGCTGTGTGTATCAAGGAGGTGGAGTCTCCTTGGCTCTATGATATGTGGCTCATCCATGGTTGTGTGGATCAAGTGGCAATGCACCAATTGCAAATGCATCAGACAAGCTATACTCTCCGCAACCTTTGTTGTTGATCTTTAGGGTAGATAGGGTGGAGGTGAGGATGGTTTCTGGGTCATTATAGGTGTTGGATGAACTGGTGATGGATTGGCTGATTTTAGTGCCATCACAATGGTTTGTATATGAGGCTTCAACTGCATTGCAATAAGCAAAGGGTTTTGGATTGGCAAGGATGGTCACTTCAGTGCCCTGATGCAGAAATTTGAGGCACTGATGATATGTGGATGGAATGGCCTTCATGGCATGGATCCATGGGCATCCAAGGAGGATATTAAATGGTAGGTTTAGATCAACAACATGGAAAATTGTTTCCTAGATGACTGGCCCAACCTTGATGGGTAGCAAGACTATTCCCTCTATGGTTATCTCTAGATTATCATAAGATTTAATGGTGATAACCTCATTGATGATATTTGCCTTAGTATACCCACCTTATTTTATGAATTTTAGGGTGCAAATATTCAAGGCTGATCCATTATGTATCATTACTCTTTTTACAGCGAAATTGGATACCATAATGGCTATGTGAAGTGGAAGGGTCTGATTTGGCTTGACCACGGGTATGTCAGTGGGCTTGAATGATAAGGCACATGAGGATGAAAGGTGTGCAACAAGATTATGAAAATTAGTCATATTGATATCTGAAGGGACACAAGATTCTATGAGAGCACTATCAAGGATGTCTTTGTACACAAGACTAGTGCGGAGAAGGTCTAAAATGGAGATTTGGGTTGGCATGTTCCCAAGGTGTTCCAAGATATTGTACTGGCTTTTTGATGGAGTTGATGATGTTGCTGGGGTTGATAGTGCTGATGGGACTGATGGGGCTATGATGTTCAATTGTGCTCTTCAAGTGGTGACTGCACACTTATTGTTTGGGCCTTGGGTATTGATAACATTGATAGAAGGCTCTTTCTCAAATATACAACCTATGAGGCTACCATAGTCTATGTAGGATGAAGTGTGGTCATTGTTCTTCCTATGCTATTGGTTTGGCTAGTGGTTGTTGGTGTTGTTGTTGTTGGTTTGGATGGGTGCTTTTCCAAGATTTTGGTTGTTGTGAGGAGGAAAAGCATTTTGATAGATCTGCAAGCCTGCATTAGGAGAAGTTTGTGCTCCAACTGTGATTTCTTTTCGATCAATGAGGTCCCACACATAATCTTTCAGCTTCATGCATCTGAGGGTGGTGTGCCCTTTCACCCTATGAAACTTGCAATACTCATTCTCTCTATACCATGAAGCTTTGGATTGGCCTGGGTCGATTTGTTGGGTAGGAGGAAATTTGATGAGGTTTTCCTTGACTAATTTCTCAAAAATGACATCCAATGGCTCACCAAGGGGTGTATAGTTTCGAGGTGCAGGTTGGAACTTGGGCTTTGGTCCTATAGCTACATTGATGGCATTAGCTTGATTGTTAGACCCTTGAAAGTTAGGCTTTGGATTGTGGCTTTGAAAGCTTTGCTGATTTTGTTGTTGGTTGTTGATAGCTTGTTAATTGTTTGGTTGATAAGGTGGGTTGGACTGATTTTGGGAAGGACCAACAATATTCACATGTCTGGTGTGAGTGACCCCATCTGTTGCAATGTGCTTGTTTTTGTTATAATACCTAGACTTGTCATTTGAATGTGTTTGATTTTGGGTGGCTTCCTTGTAAATCTTTACCACACCATCTTTAATGAGTCCTTGCTCAAGGATCATTCCTTTTTCTTTGATATCTTTGTAGGTCTACAAATAGTTCATGGTCATGTGGTGAGCTAAGCTGGGATGGGCATTATCAATAAAAATTTTCACCAAATGGTGCTCTGGCAGGGTGCAAGATATGCGGGTGGTAAGGGTTTGCCATCTTTGTAGATATTCACCAATATTTTCTCCACCATTTTGTTTGGTATGGAAAATATCAACCACTAATAATTTTGTCTCAACAAGATGGGCATATTGGGCTACAAATGCCTCAAACAATTCAACAAAGTTTTTGATTGTGCCATATGGGATTCTATAAAACCATTCAAGAGCTGTCCGGGTGTAAAAGGAAGACGTCACTATATGCCACTTCTTTGAAATGCATGTAAAATTCTTTGATATGTGTGATAGGGTCTCCTTTTCCTCTAAATTTGTCAAACTTGGGTATCTCAAAGTGTTTGGGAAATGGTGTCATGGTAATGGCTCTATCAAATGGGTAAGGTCACACTTTCTGTCAAAATTGAAGGTTTTTGGGTCATTTCCCTCCTGGATGTTCTTCAAAGTTGTCTTTATGGATTCCCGTTCTAAATTAATGGGTGATGGTTATGGTGCCTCCCGTGTAGGAGCACTCTAAGGGAGATATGCATTGAATGGTGCAATTGAATATGGATCACTTTGATGTATGGGCTGGTAGGGATTGTACATGGCTTGGGAAACTGAATGGTGGATGATGGGTTACTGAGGTGGAAGTGGCACATATTGCTACATGTGTTGTGAGGCTTGCTGTTGATATTGGATTGGAGGTTGGGATTGAGGAACATAACTTGGCTATGGGATAAATGGATTGCTTTGTGGAGGTAAGTTATAAGATGGTTGTGAAGCTTGGGGAAAGGATCAGGGAGCTTGTGGAACTTGAATTTATATTTGAGGAGTTTGACCAATATATGTGGGTTGTGCCCCCATTTGGGAAGGTATCTACATGGCAAAAGAGGCCAAGTAATTGGTGGTTGGTGGTGGTGGATTTCCTCCTAGAAGTGGCATAGAAAAATAGTTAGTAATAGGAGGTAATGGATTAGTTGATGGTGGAGGTGGTCAAAATTAAAAGCTTGGAAATGGAACTGATGGGGTTTGATACCTTGGTAGAGTGGTGGCAGGAGCTTGGGTCACTTGAGAGCTTGGAAGAACATTGGTAGTAACTTGTGAGGTTTGATAGCTTTGTGGAGTGAGGGTAGTAGCTTGTGGATTTGTGGCTGATGGCATTGAGCTCCAAGGACCTAGTGGAAATGATGGAATTGTGCTCTGAGCTAAGGTAAACAAGCTGGGGGTGATTAAAGGTTGATTACTTGGCCCCATGGGTGGCATCCGGGTTGTATATTGCTGAGGTTGGCCAAAGATGCTAGCACTGATTTGGGAGATGGGTGGATTTGGAAGGCTGGGTTGGAGAGCAGCAATAGCAATAGTGAAGGGAGTGAATGATGAGGTGTTTTGGGCAAAGGGGGTTTGGGATGGAGTGGTATGGACTAATGGTGGAGTGGTGGTAGCTAGATTGGCTTGCGGAATGGAGATTTCAACTCAAGTGGAGGCTGGTATGTTTGGGTCTATTGGATCATATGAGGTGGTTTAAGGCTCTTCTTTTGGTATATACAAAGGATGATTTGGATCATAAGAGCCTATGGGTGGTGGCAGCTGCCCAAACAGAGGGTGAGAAGGATCTAATAAGGGAGGAGGTCTTCCATAATTGAAGGCTCCTACGTTGTCCCTCTAAAAGTTTGCCATGATTATTTCTTTGTTCTTGTCTATAATGGCATTCACCAATACTACATTTCTTGGTTGGTTCATGAAAGCTTCAATGTCATTAGGTGATGGTATAGCATTCTCTAGGTTGAAGGATGGTTGAGTGCTCAAGGGGAACGATGTTGTCTAATCCAAATGATAGGGCTCCATTGCTTCCTTCTTCTTCTTGGCTAAGTGAGTGATGGGTGGCATGAAAATGTTCCTAGGGATGAGGTGCAACAATGTTGATGGATGCAAAGGGGGGAGGCTTTTCTATGCAAATGATTTCCTAGGCTAAGGTGAAGCTATATGAAAAACCTAAGGAAGACTGGGTTGGGGATTCTAACTTCAAAGATATGTTGCCAAAGCACGAAAGGTCTGCTTTCCTATGTGCAAGCTTGGTGGTTATTTTGTCAACTTAAGGATAGACTGATGATCCCTTAGGAAATACACGAGATTGACCACTTGTGGATCCCAACCTTAAGCTCAAGGTGATGAGGGATAACAAGTGACAAGCCTATATTACCCTTGAAAAATCTCTGTCAGAGGGATAACCTTGGTGAGACTAGTGGATTTGCAAGATGATAGGAAAAGCAAGTTCTGGCAATGTGACAACAATTTTGAAGGCTTGGATGTGAACGTTTTGATTACTAGCTAGATGGTTTGGTTCTAAGGCAAGGAACTAGATGAGATGGATGAGCTAAAATGCTTAAAGGGATAGCCTAGAATGGCTAGCTTTCCTCCAAAGATGACTCTAAAGTGAAACTTATGCAAGAATATGTAGAGAAACAAGGGGGCCTAATCATAGAAATCATGCCCAGTTGTTAAGACATAAGCAAGGTTAACTCCTGCATGTTTGCTAAATCTAATAGTGCGATCTAACTAGGCATCTTGAAGGACTTTGTCAGCAGCTTTGTCTTCTGCTTTGTGGGGTTTGGTAATTCAAGGGCTTGGTGTTACTTCCTTTCTCTTGGCTGAAATTTCTTGGTATACCTGAGATGGCTTGAGTTTGGCTTTGCGAAACTTTTGTTTGGGTTTGGGTTGTTCTGACATAAATTCCTAAATTTGTTTGGCTTTAAGAGATCATGGTTGTTTTGCTTCAACTTTGTTCAACTTCTGAAATAGGTAGTGACTACGCTAAGTGTGCCCTAAGCTAGGATTGATCGAGTTTGGCAACCATTCATTCAACAAGTAAATGATCAAGCAATAGATAGGAACAACTAGATAGAAGTTTTGATTCTTAGAAGATAGTAACTACCCCATGGAGTGTGTATATTCTACAAATGTTTTGATCAATCACTTCAAACACATTAACATCCTAGATGGTTGTCTACAAGGCTGACAGTTGGTTTAGCTATGGAGTCCTTGATATACCCAAGGTATGTGAGGCGCAAATCCATAGATGAAACCTTAATAATGTCACACAACCAAGAGGAGTGGTAACCTACTTCTCCACTTTCACTTCTCAAGGGTATAAAGTTCCTTGAGGCTTAGCCCGAGTGAAAGAATTTTGATCCTAAGAGAGGTGTCTTTGAGTTCACCTCCTGATCTTTATACTCTGTCAAAATGTTGGAGTTGAGGTCATCCCAAAGGATGATGAAATCCCCAAGCAGGCCTCCTAAAAGCTAAGACAAGATTTTGGATCCTAATCTTATGCACCCACGATGGCCTTGAAAGACAACAAGGGTAGAGAAGACTTTGATGATCTTGGGCTAAAAGATAGAGTTCTTTTCCAACTGATGCTTTAAGTTTTCTGATCTAGACCATTTGAAAACACACATGGTTTAAGATGCAAAGGTTTAATTCCAATTTGAAATGCACCAACAAAAGAGAAGTGATCAAAGAATGAATACACCAAGAAGATTTAGGGTCAACAAAAAGTAAACTCACGTACTCGGAGGCCCTCCACGTCAAGTATCAATTAATTTCCTTTAAGGCATTCAAGAGCTGGTGTTTGTTCGTTTTAAGGCCAAAAAAAAGATGTGTGTAAAGCTCAATTTTAACTGTGTGCTCGGATGCCCTCCATGTCAAGATTTGTTCAATTTTTATGCCCAAATGAAGTGTTAGCGAGACTAATGTCCATTTAAGAAATTTTTTATTTTAGAAAAACCAATAAAAACTCAAGTGAGTGGAGTTCGATTTTTGTGGAGCATTTAACACCTTCTTAGGTAGACCCATCCCCATATATGGTGCTGATATTGCAACTAATGGTTAGAATGATGGGTGATTAAAGAGGGTGAGTCCAAGAACAAACTCATTCGAAGTGTCTTTATTTGTTTTTATAACTTAAAAAGTTTCTAAAATGTGGATTCTTTTTATGCTTCAAAAGATGAAGTGTGATGTATGATAATGATTATTTGATCTATGGCATTCAAGATTGGATTTGTTATGCATTCTAATGAAAACAAACAAACTTGATTTTAATCCATGGCACTCAAGTGATTTTAGCAACATGCATTCAAAGATGAGTGTTTAAACATTCAAGTTCTTTCCTTCAACCATTCAAGATAGAGATTTTGTGTGTTGTTTTAAGAACTTTGAAGTGCTTTGTTTTAACCCTCGATCATTCAAGATTGAGTTTGTTTGAACTAAAATTCAAAGAGGAAGGAATAGGGATGCTTTTCTTTCCAATTTAGATCATTCAAGATTATTTTTTACTAAAAAAAAAAGACTCTTTGGACTTTGGTTTTCATTCAAGATTTTGTGTTCTACTTTGCATGTTTTAAGCCCAAAAATGATATTCCTAGATTGTTTTGATGCATGAAAAACCTAAGAAACATTCAAGATTTTGTAACAAGACATTTGTTTGGAACAAATAACAAAGCTTTTAGGACAATTTTTGAAAACATTTAGGACTCTTATTTTTCATGAGATTTTAAAAGAACTTTAAAATATTTGCAAATGAAGTTCATTCTATCCCCGATTGATGCTTTGAGTTTGATTTAGAATTTTGTGTGCACTTAGTGTTGATTTTGAACCTTTTGAAATGGAAACTTGAAGTTCTTTTTAAGTTTCCAAAAATCAAGTGTTCCTAACTTTGCATGAATGCATCTAAAACCTTGATGTTGCAAGGATGCAAATGATTGGATTGATTTAGTTTCGCTTGTTAAAAGATTTTTCATTTTTTTTGCAAATTTTTAGTTTTTAATGGATTTAAGTATGATTTGGGGGTTCATTTTAAGCACTTCAAAAAAAAGTGTGTATGATTTTGCTTCCTTAAAAAAAAAGGCCAAGATCCCTCAAGAAGAAGAAGTAGACAAAATAGAAGAAGAATATAGAGAAGAAAATGAAGAAGAATTCCAAGTGCTCCATCCACCTATAAGCTTGAAAAATCTGCAAACACTATGAGATAGACGATGAGTTCCTTTGTCTTCTTCATGCTCATGTGGACCTGCAAAACCAATTAATTATTTATTTTATGATTTTTGGTGAATTTATTAATTTATTAATTAATAAATAAAGAAATAATGTTTAAATAAGATTTAAATATTTTTGGGATGGATTCCTTAATTAAATATTTTTAATTAAGATAAAGGGATTTAATGGCATAAAAAATAAATTAATAAATTAATTAATTAATTAATTAATTAATGATGATGTCATCGGAGACTTTTTCAAAAAATAAAAATACTTTATTTTCTAAACGATTTTTAGGTGTCTACACTAACAACATCACTTTTTGTGGGTCAATTTCATAGGTTTTGGAAAAACTTAGTTTTTGGGGCCCAAACAATTAAAAAAGGTTGGATAATATATCCTTAGGTGTCCGATATTGTCATCTGAATGGGGAGCAGTAGTTGTCAAAAGGCTAAACATAAAAGGAAGGTATCTAATGAAGACGTTGTGGCATATAGGGAAAGGGACAAGGTAAATTGCCAAATGAAAAGACAAGGTATTTTAAATGTGAGTCAAGTTGACGATGTATTGGTCAAAGGTGAAATCATAGAGTTAGATAATGAATATGTACAGTTGGGGAATAAAAATGTATCAATTGATAAGGATAATGCCGAGATTGAAAATTTAGAGAATGAAAATTTGGAGGATGAAATGCTACTAGGTCATAATGTAAATTGCATGATTGACCATGCCGAACATGACAATGCACAAGAATGTTACATATCTCCTAATTATAATCGATATGAAGGTTCTAGAACACCAAAATGGATAATTGAAATTGATGAAAGGATTATTACCAATTTGGAGGGGAAAAAATTAGAAAGAACCATTCAGTTATGGGCTTCAAAACTATATAAGATGTTTTCCGGCAACATGATAGTGGTGGAGCAATGTTAGCTTTTTATGCACTTATTAAAGATGCAAAAGATGAGACCTATGCTTTCCAAATTGAAGATTTGTGTCAATAAAAAATAAGAAAGAAATGCCATTATTGTGAAAAACATTTTTAGTGCTCTCAATAGCATTGGGAAGAATAGTAGGGAGAAGGATAAGAGAGTTGTTCAAAGCGTTATTGCAACCTCTTCAGTAAGTCATCATTTGAGAAATGGTAGATATATGAGACAAACATGTATTGACTTGAACCTAAATCATACTACTTTGAGAATACCACTTAGTAGATGATAGAGAATTGATGATCCTCTTCTAAATGAAACATGGGCTTTTGGTGGGAGACTTCCACATTTTTCTACAAAGCTATCCGATGATGTGAAGGAAGAAATTACACAATTTTGGCACTCTATCTCAAGAGTATCACCCAATGCTAAAGACATGTTAAAGTTGAGAATTGGCATTAGAGACTGCATGCCACATCCTAAACATTATTTGGAGGTAAGTCAAACTATATTGTTCAAACAATTTAGAGAGAGTCATTCAAGTCTTCATATATCAAAAAGGGCTTTTGAATCTTTGAAGCCATTTTATTATGTGCCACTTAAAATTTAAAATACATGTTGTTGCAAATATTATGTCGAGTTTTCTATGCACCATGAACTATTACGCTCCATCTATTCTACTTTTCATTGTAAAAAAGTGTTAGAGAATTGTGGTGTTAGTGACCTTCCAAAATCATCAAGACGCTTGCTAGATCAATTTTTATCTCATAGAGTTGATGGTTGTTTCTTTTACAAAAATGATTTTTAAATGAGAAGTGTATAGAATGTGGTGGCTTATACAAGTTTGACACATGTTTCCATTAGGGGTGTGAACAAGATCTTGGAAAGACAATAGTAAAAAAAAAGGTATATGAAATGACGAAATAAACATTGAAGAGTGGGGGTGAGGGCTCTAGATGTGAATTGGTTGCAAAAGAAATTAGTGTGGTTAGTTTTATTTCAAATTTCAAGACAAATCTCTTCTACAACTATGCAAGACATAGTCATAGGTCTTAGTGGTTGGATAAAAAATTTAGAATGTGTAAGGAGACTTTTCCCATTGGCACTATTATATTAGTTGTTGACTTTGTTGAGAACTACACATTGCAACCACAAAATGAGACACAATCTTAGGATTACAACTCCATTCAGATTGCTTTTTTAGTCCACATAACATATAGACATGCCTCTAATAGTGCAAAAGATAATTAGAAGATTATTAGTGAGTATCATTTTTATATGAGTGATGATAGATCTCACTCTCATGAGTTTGTGCAACATTGTTTCAAGAATTATTTCGATTTCTTACAGGAGCATGCAATTTCTATGGATAGACATATCATTTGTTCAGATAATTGTATAGGTCAATTCGAGAATGCTCGCATGTTTTATTAGTTGTGTAGGATGCATGTAGAGAGCAGAGTGCCTCATATTTGTAGTTTTTTGAGTCTAGCCATGGCAAAGGAGAACATGATCGAGTAGGGACGTGTGAAGAGAGCTCTAGTTAAGGAACAATTGATGATTTTAGGAGCAAAGCTTCTTGATGCTTGTAGCATTGTTGATTGGTGTAGTTCAACATTATCATAGGGGGGGACTCTTGATTTAGTAGTACGCAGGTTCTTTTGGTTGGTTGAGGAAGGGTCCATAGGTGATAGATCAGATTGTGCTATAGTGAGAGACTCATAAAAAATGCATTTGTTTTGGAGCTCTGATTTTAGTACATGGACCATTTGGACATGACAGCTAGCTTGCTTTTGTACTAGTTTTTTTCAGTGTGATTGGGATCAGCATGAGTTGAATGAGTGGGTGGACACATGGGCTCCAAATTATCTTACTCCATTGTGTATCATACCTTATATCAGAAATGATGACATGGAAAGTTCACTTGAGCATAATCATCTATCAGATCTTCTTCAACTAGGGCATGTCTTTGCATTGGTTGCACCACAGGGGAATGATGAGAAATCAGATTATTGGTTAGCACATTGTGTAAGAGGTAAACAAAAGCTTGCACAATTGATCATAGATGATGATGGATTCACATATCCTACTGGTTTAGTTATTGTTGCTAGAATGTGGCTATGGAAATATATGCTTAAATGGAATGGAATTTCTGCATTTGAAGACTATCAAAAGCACAAAATAATTCTCATATAGTTGCATCTTATTATAGAAACAAATGGAAAGTTGTTGAAGCATCAAGGAGGACCAAAATTAAAAGAAATTTTTACTATTACTAATGCTGATCATGAAGCCCTATTGAAGACCCTAAAATAGAGAGAGAACCCTAGTGGAACACTAAACTAGGTATATTTACTTCTTATGTTATTTTCTTCATAATGATTTAGTGAACTGATGATTATCTTGTTTAATACAATAAGTTACTAATATTTTTATGATATTAGAATGTAGGTACATCATGAAGAGTAGTCATGCATGAAGATAAAAAGCTAAATAAGGAGCAAAATGAAGAAAAATCTATTCTATTTTTGACACTATATTTTTTACAATACTTTTATTAACACTACAATTTTTGACACTACTATTTTTGACACTATGATTTTTGGTAGTTGTGTATTGATGTAATAATTATGAAACACTTGATATATTGTAAATGTAAACTTGTTGATTTAATGTAAGAAACAAAGATGATTTTACTTAATGCAATTTATGTGGTGGGACCTAAAAAATGATGATTTTACTACATACTAACACCAAACTCACATTGTGCCAAATGCCAAAACCTTGAGAGGTAAAAAATAATGTTTTTTCTTTTAATACTAACTCTAATGACACCCTTTTTCTGGCTGTAAAGAGCCTCCATTGTCCACGGCCACCCCATACCGAGAAGTCTCCAAGGTACTTTAAGTGCATTTCGAGGTTGATCTTCTGAGGGTCGTAACTTAGAGATCGTGAGGGCTATTGATGAAACATTAAATGCTACAAGATGGTCATGTCGAGGCCTAAAATATTCTCCCTCATTTTAGATAGATCACATTCTATTTGGATTTGACACAACAATCTCGCTCAATGTCAAAACTTGTAGTATGCCTCAATTAATAGGTGCACCACAACGTAACTTTGAAACCATTCATCTTGGCATCAAATCGTCAGTGTCATTAGCTTTGAATGGGTGGGTGAACCCTAGTGACACCCTTATTCCAGCCATGAAGAGCCTCCATCATTCGTGGCCACCCTATACCAAGGAGTCTCCAAGGTTCTCTGAGTATGTTTCAAGGTTGATCTTTCGAGGGTCATAACTCGGAGCTCATGAGGGCTATTGATGAAAAATCAAATGATACAGGATGGTCATGTTGAAGCCTAAAATAACCTATCTCATTTTTGAGAGATCACATTCCATTTGGATTCAACATAACGATCTTGCTCGATGCCAAAACTCATAGTGTGCCTCAGTTCATAGGTGCACCACACCCTAACTTTGAAATTATTGATCTTGGCATTGAACCATTAGCTCTGAATGGTAGGGTGAACCCTAGTGACACCATTGTTTCAGCTATAGAGAGCCTCCAATGTCTGCGACAACCCCATACTGAGGAGTCTCCAAGGTGCTCTAAGTGCATTTTGAGGTTGATCTTCTAAGGGTTGTAACTCGAAGCTCGTGAGGGCTATCAATGAAATGTTGAATGCTATAGGATGGTCATGCCAAGGCTGCAAATAAACTATCTCATTTTTGAGAGATCACATTCTATTTGGATTTGGCACAGTGATCTCACTCGATGCCAAAACTCATAGTCTACCTCAGTTAATATGTGCACCATAGTGTAACTTTGAAACCACTAATCTTTGCATCGAATCATCAGTGTCATTAGCTCTAAATGAGTTGGTGAACCCTAGTGACACCCTTGTTTAGATTGTGGAGAGCCTCCATCATCTATGGCTACCTCATATCGAGGAGTCTCCAAGGTGCTCTAAGTGTGTTTCAAGGTCAATCTTCCAAGGGTTGTAACTCAGAGCTCATGTGGGCTATCGATAACCCCTTACCAAGTTTGATGAGCTTGTTTAATTAAGAATTTAAAGTTTTAGCAAAAATTTCTCAAAATTTCAAAAGTTGCAAAATTGCAATTTTTCAACTTTTGTAACTTTTTCTTGCAAAGTGATTGCAATAAGTTAGTTAGGGGTTTGAGCATGACCATACAAGGTTGGAAACACCTATATAAGGTGTGAAATGATAGAATGCATTAATGAAGATAGTTTACATAATGACAAAATGCATTACTGAATGGTTGGATTCAAGAAATGAAGTACGGTTCAAAAGTTATGAATGATTATGTTTGGGTCTATACAAAGGACAACAAGAAGGTATGTTTTGGATGATTTGGTTCCTAAGTTTCATTAAGTGGATTAGTATGGGTAATTTGATCAATGTGAGAAATGTATAGATGTTATTCATATGGATATGGTATTGGAGAACCAAGTTAAAAAGGTTTGATCCAATCAAGTCTCTTAAGTTGGGATATTTTGAGGTTATGTTGAAATTGAAAAGTTGTAGTATGAGGATAGTAACAAAGTGAAGGGCTAGTTATCAAAGATTATGAGTATAGGAATGAGTTCGTGGTTGGGAATAGAATCTATGGTTGAATAGTGGAGTCCTTAAGTGTGTTGAGATTAGATTTGAAGCCAAGAGTTAGTTTCAAGGTTGAAGGTGGATTTTAAAATCAGATTTGAGGTTATGTGAACCTTGTGTAGGAGGTTAACAAGTGTGTTTATGTCATGATAGCACTTTAAATTAAACATTGCATCCAAAATTGATAATAAAGGTTGTTAAAATTTTATTCACAAATTACTGCATTTGAATCGAATATAAAAAATATGATCAAAATTAATGATATTCCATAAACACGAACAATACACATGATCTATGATAAATTGAACAATACTAGATACTAAATTAATATGTATATCATTGTGCACATAAATGACAAAAATATATATCAAAATACATGTATCCATAGACAAATTATACAAAAATATATCAAAGTTCATGTATTCATAGACAAATTACACAAATATATATTAAAATACATAGATCCATATACAAAATGTGGCTAATCATGCCATCAAAGTGTGTATAATATCAATGTTTTTGTAACCAATGTGGCTGATCATGCCATCAAAATGTCTATAATATCAATGTTTCTATAACCAATGTGGCATATGCCATCTCAAAATATCTCATGATGCATCCCATGACAAATATACTATCCTAGGCTACTGGTGGATGATCAAAATGTATCCTCTTCACTGGACTAGGTGGATCAGATGTCTCCTACATAAACAAAAAAGGAAAACCCAAAGTTAGACTGCTAAATTTATATGATTATTTGTATCTAACATTGAATTACTCAAATGCATGATGATCTTTTATTAATAAATATTTATACTATTAAAATTTCATTATAAATACCTCTCTCGTTAACCTCCTGCACCAGTCAAGAGTCCTCTTGTATGCTCTCGGCAATGCTTGTACCTCGTTGATTGTGGCCTCTGTATGTTCAATACATTTGTCAGATGAATCTACAACTTAAACTATAACATTATAATTCATAGTATGCTAAATTTATAATATATGATCAAGAATTCAAACTACAACTTACTAGTGTAGGCTCCTTCTCGGGATATAGTGGCTTCATCATTAAAGATACAAAACTCTCCTATCCAACCTCGTGTGCACTAGGAGTTTCCTATGAGATACAAAATACTAGTTGTTAATAACACATAAATTGTTTTGAATTTATTTATGAAAATAAGGAAAATAAAAAATAAATGATACTTATACATACAATGGGCCTCTCAGTGCGAATAGAAATGCCTAAGCGTCTACAACACAAAATCTGCATGGGCTCATTGCTAGTAGCCACACCCTATACAATAAAGAATGTAATCAAATTTCATTACCATAAATATTTTACAAGAATGCATCGATATTTAATCAAATAAAAAGTACCTAATTACTTTTCCTTTGTCAATGGGCCCTAGCTCATACCCCACACTTTGTCCCCAAGGACAAGTGGTACTTACAAGATTAAAGAAAGATTAGAAACCATATATGCTACAATATAAAATAGAAAAAATAATCAGAAGACAAAATAATTTACCATAGATGTCTCAAGGCCAAATGAAATAGCCAAGAGCATGGCATCATCAACCTGTCTTAGCTCCTCCTTAGTCAGCAACTAAACATGAATGAAGACCACATACATGTATAAGTTAGTATAGCTTAAAAGTGAAAATTACTTTATTATAAAGATAAAATTTAAGTCACATATGTCATAACAAGAAAATGTATACACGTATCGTGAGAAGAACCTCCTTATAGCAATATCGTGAGAATGCTCGAAATAACAGAATACAAAGTGATAGCAGAACTCAGAATAAATCTACTGATCGCAGGCCACTTCGAGGGGGTAACCTCCTTTGAGCAAGCTCAATACAATAAATTCGTCCGTGCCCATCAAGGGCCTCAACCTATTCTTATATACTGGGTACGATCTAGAAAAGTAATACTACCTATGCATGTGGGATAATAAAATAAACTCACGGGACGACTTACAAAGCATATGCGTCCAACAACTCTACTCTAACAAAATAAACAGAAGGAACACACAGGTTCCTAACATCCCCTCTCCCTTAGAAAAAAGCTTTGTCCTCAAAGCTTAAGGTGTGGAAATTATTGTTGAATCTGAAGAAGGGGTTCCCAGGTAGCATCCTCTGGTTGCATGCCATGCCACTGAATCAAGACCTCAGAGATGGAGCGAGAGCGAAGCTGGCGAGTGCGCTGGTCAATGATTGCCACCGGCTCCAGGATAATGGATCCTTCCGTATCCATTTCAGGGAGAGTAGTTTGTGCTCTGACAGTGGTACCCAGAACTTTCTTTAGACAAGAAACATGAAAGACTGGATGAATGCGGGAAGAAGGAGGAAGTTCCAGTTTATAAGCAACTGAACCAATCTTCTACAGAACCTGATAAGGCCCATAAAATTTTGGGGCCAGCTTATGACGCCCTTTCAGCTTTAGGGAGGATTGTTTGTATGGCTGTAGACGAAGAAAAACCATATCCCCAACTTGAAATGAGCGCTCAGAACGGTGTTGATCTGCTTGTTGTTTCATCTGATTACGGGTCATGTGAAGATTATCCTGTAAGGTACGAAGAATCTGATCCCTGCTGCGGAGAACTATGTCAACTGCCTGGACTGGTGAGCTGTTGGGAGTGTAGGGAAGGAGCACTGGAGGTGCCTGACCATAGACTGCTTCATATGGAGTCATTTTAGAGGCAGTGTGGTAAGAGGTATTGTACCACCATTCAGCTAAAGGGAGCCACTTGGCCCACTGATGTTGCTGTTCGGAAGTGAAGCAACGAAGATAAGTTTCCAAGCATTTATTGACAATTTCCGTTTGACCATCAGTTTGTGGGTGATAGCCCGAACTCATCTTCAGTTTGGTGCCAGTTTTCTGAAACAGTTCAGTCCAAAAATGACTAGTAAAAGTTGCATCACGATCAGAGACAATGGAAGAAGGGAGTCCATGAAGACGAAATATCTGGTCCATGAAGATTTGTGCAACAGAGGAGGCAGTATAGGGGTGGCTGAGGGCACAAAAATGACTATATTTCGAGAGACGATCAACCACAACCAAGATCACTGTCTTGCCACCGGATTTAGGAAGCCCTTCAATGAAATCCATAGAAATATCAGTCCAAATCCGTGTAGGGATGGGCAATGGTTTGAGCAAGCCAGGAAGGAGGGTCGTTTCACCCTTGTGGCATTCGCAAGTATCACATTCAGCCACCATCTGTTGAATCGTCTGTTTCATTCCTTTCCAAAAGAAGTTTCTCCTTGCTCGCTCATAAGTTTTGAGGAAGCCTGAGTGCCCTGCTGAAGGAGAAGCATGGAGTTCAGAAAAAATAGCTTGATGTAGAGCTGGGTTCTGAGGAAGCACTAGCCGACCCTTGTATCGAAGAGAAGAACCATCCCAAGAGTAATGTGGTATAGCAGAAAGATTATTGGCTAGCTGGTGAATGATTTGAGATAAAGAAGAGTCACTGTCATAGCCCTGCTAAACAGACGCTAACCAATTGGGAATGGGCTTAGAAATAGAGGAAAGGGAAGCTTGATTATCAAATGTGCGAGAAAGAGCATCTGCCACAATATTCTCCTTACCCTTCTTGTAGGTGATCTCATAATCATACCCCATGAGTTTGCTGACCCATTTCTGTTGTGTAGGAGAGGATACCCGTTGTTCCAGGAAGTATTTCAGACTTTGGTGATCGGTTCTGATGCAAAAATGACTCCCTAAGAGGTATGGCCGCCACTTCTGTACAGCATGCAAAATAGCCATCATTTCTTTTTCATAAGTAGAGAGGGCTAGATTCTTACCAGAGAGGGCTTTGCTAGTGAACGCAATAGGATGGTCATCTTGCAGGAGAACAGCACCCAATCCATTGCCGCAAGCATCACTCTCAATAGTGAAGGGTTTGGAAAAATCTGGCATCGCGAGAACAGGTGTACTGCACATAGCCTATTTCAGTTGTTCAAATGCAGTCTCAGCAACATGGGTCCAGGAGAAGGCATCCTTTTTTAACAGAGCTGTCAATGGTGCTGCAATTTTCCCGTAATCTTTGACAAACTTGCGGTAGTAGCCAGTCAACCCCAAAAAACCCTGAAGGCTCTTGAGAGTTTTAGGATGCGGCCAAGTTTTCATGGCATCTATTTTTGTAGGATCCACCCGCACTCCATGGTGTGCAACAATATGCCCGAGATACTCCACTTCCTCCTGGCCAAACACACATTTAGATAGTTTTGCACAGAGTTGATGATCAGAGAGAAGTTGCAAGACAAGCTCCAGATGATGGAGATGCTCAGCCCAAGTTTTGCTATATATGAGGATATCATCAAAGAAGACTAGAATGAATTTCCGGAGGTATGGTTGAAATATGTTATTCATCACTGCCTGAAATGTTGAAGGAGCATTCGTGAGGCCAAAGGGCATGACTAAAAATTCATAGTGACCATCATGTGTGCGGAAGGCAGTTTTAGGTATATCCTCCTCATTAACCCGAATTTGATGATACCCAGAACGAAGATCTAACTTGGAGAAAAAATGAGCCCCATGAAGTTCATCAAGAAGTTCATCAACAACTGGAATGGGAAACTTGTCCTTTATAGTGAGATGATTAAGTGCTCGGAAATCAATGCAGAGTCACCATGATCCATCTTTTTTGCGAACAAGCAGAACTGGAGAAGAAAAGGAACTGGTACTAGGGCGAATAATACCTTGCTTCAGTAAGTCACGGACAAGTATCTCGATTTCGGTCTTCTGATGAAATGGGTAGCGGTAGGGCCTGATGTTGGGCGAAACACTGCCAGGAAGGAGCTGAATACGGTGGTCCTCTGGATGAGAAGGAGGTAATCCCATAGGTTCAGCAAATATACCAGAATACTTGTCCAAAATGTGTTGGAGATCGGCAGGAGTGCTAGAGACTGTTGATGGCTGCATCTGAATGGAATGGAGCTGAGCGATGACACCATGTGAATTCTTCTTAAGAAGTTTTTCCATACGGTGTGAACTGATGATGCTGAGAGACCCTGGTTGTAAGCCTTTCAAAGTGTGTTGGTGCCCCTCGGCTGAAAACTGCATCCAAAGTTCAACAAAATCCCAGAGAATGGGGCCAAGAGTGCATAACCATTGGGCACCCAAAACCACATCACAGCCACCTAAGGGTAAGGCAAACATGTCAGAGCGCATGTTATAATCTCCAATAGAGAGACGCACATTGCGGCATTTCCCTTTACAAGGTAAAGTGCCCCCATTGGCAATCATGACTTCAAAGCTAGAGCAGGGATGGATAAAGCAATCAGCCTGTTTGGCTATTCGTGGATCAATGAAGTTATGAGTGCTACCAGAATCAATGAGTATAGTAAGAGGGATCTTCTTGAAGAAACCCTGGACCCGCATGGTTTGTGGAGTAGTGACTCCTGCCAAAGCATGGACAGATATCTCTGGTGGAGCTTCTGGGGAAGGAGGTTCAGGCTGGTGAGGCTCAACCTCAGCATCCACTGTTTCCTGAGCATCTACATATTCTTCCAGTTCTGGTGGAGAATCCACATCCAAGAGATAGAGCTTTTGCTGAACACATCTATGGCCCCGAGACCATTTCTCATCACAATTATAACAAAGCCCTTTGTCTCGCCTAACTCGCATCTCTGTTTCAGACAAGTGCTTGATCGGAGTAGTTCTGGGAGCTGGTATGACTGGAGGGTTGTGAGAACCTGTATTTCTGAATGGAACAAAATTAGATCTGGAGCGTTGTAGAGCACTAATCTTGTCTTCCGCTAACTTAGCCAACCCAAGGGCTTCCATCATTGTAGTAGGTCGAAACATTTTGACTTCTGAGCGAAGTGCATCCTTCAGACCACTGACAAAACAACTACGGAAGAATTCATCAGACAAGCCCTCTGTGTGATTAGCTAATTTTTCAAACTCTGTCTGGTATTCTTTTACAGTGCCTGTTTGATGCAGTTTAGTGAGTGCTCCTGTGAAATCATCAAAGGAACTAGGGCCAAAGCGCTCCAAAATGAGGGTGCACAATTCGCTCCACGTTGGGCCTACATTAGCCTTGATGTACCAACGGAACCATTGAAGAGCTTCATGTTCCAAATGAAAAGATGCAAGGGAGACTTTGTGGTTATCCAAAGTATTATGCAAGCTGAAATATTGCTCTGCCCTATAGATCCATCCAGTCGGATCAGAACCATCGAAGCGTGGAAAATCAAGCTTTGGTCCACGGAAATTGCCAGAAGAGGACCCAGTATCTCCTGAATGGTTTCGGCTCATGGCTGACTGCTGAAAGTTAAGACCCAGAATTTTGTCATCTAGATCTTGAAGTCTGGTTTTGAGGGATGCAATTTCCTCTTCCATGATTTTTGCTCCTGTACGCGTAACAACCATAAAACAAGGTTTTTTTTTTTTTTTTTTTTTTTTTTGAAATGGGTAGAAGATGAGAAACAAAAACTTTTTTAGTTACGGCAAACTTGGATTTGGGTAAAACTCATATAGGAAATGGGTGTTCGACGGGTGGTGGGAGACTATCTGGGGACAAGGGAAAAAGAAAAATGAGGGTTTCAAGGGTAGGGAGGCGAAATGAGGCGAACAGTCCAAGAGGGATAAGGGAGCAAAATGAGGAATTGAATCTTGTGGCTCAGTTTGGTGGCGATTGGATGAGAGGTGAAAAAGATAGGGCAAACCCTAAAATTAGATAAATGAGGGATTTAGGGCTTTGATATGTAAAATTTGGGGTTGGGTCGCCAAGGAAGGAAGTATGCGAAATGATATTGCAGACGTTCTGCGGAAGTATGAGCAGAAACAGAAAGCAAACAAGGAAGCTACGACTAAAAAACAGAAAAAATTTTACTCTTTTTTGCAATAACAAGAGATATTAGAAGTGAGAGGAACCTGAAGGCCACGACAGAAAAAAAATTTGATGTAATTTCCACCCAGCGAGCCCAAGAGAGTGCTCTGATACCAGATGAGAAGAACCTCCTTATAGCAATATCGTGAGAATGCTCGAAATAACAGAATACAAAGTGATAGCAGAACTCAGAATAAATCTACTGATCGCAGGCCACTTCGAGGGGGTAACCTCCTTTGAGCAAGCTCAATACAATAAATTCGTCCGTGCCCATCAAGGGCCTCAACCTATTCTTATATACTGGGTACGATCTAGAAAAGTAATACTACCTATGCATGTGGGATAATAAAATAAACTCACGGGACGACTTACAAAGCATATGCGTCCAACAACTCTACTCTAACAAAATAAACAGAAGGAACACACAGGTTCCTAACATATCGACACAGAAGGAGTCCATGCCTCTGCATGCCCCTCCTCTCTTGCATCATGGTTTGTAGCCTCTGCATGTACATCTGGTGCATCCTCATCAAATACAAATTGATACTCAAAATCATCACCTATGGAACCTAGACAAATATTCTTGCACGTTATGCAAGTATGGGGCACACAAAAATGTGATAAGCTTTCCAGTGACGAACTCGCGCAAACATCATCAACATGGGGAGGTAGCACTGATCTAACCATGATATCAATAGGCTACACAATCTATGGATGACTCTAATAGTCTAAGAGCTAGCCTCTGTAATGATATCAAGATGTTGCACTCGAGGAGGGGGGTGTTATCAGTATGGGGGACAAAAAGTGTCAGCTTTCTTCCCTTAGGAAGAGGGTCTATCCTGAGGAGCTCCTAATCCTACACCCATTTTGGGCTTCATGCTCCAATAGTTTACCTTGAGGCCCAACACAAATTTTGCATACAATTTTCTAAGGAAATAAAATGGCACCTTTAAATTATCATATGGAGGGATGTCAAAAACCATCCACCAACAATCCTAAAAGTTTGCACGTATGGCATTATTTGTGCACCATTTAATGGATAGTTTGGGCTTTTTGCGGTCGACTGGTAAACCAATTTTTGGGTTCGCAAAAAAGGAAACCAAATCATCTTTACATATATTGAGCCTTGCAACCTCATCATTGTCCAACCCATCATCAAAAATCTCATGCATTCTATCATACCAACAAACAATGACATTTTATTCCTTGGTAAGTGTTTCAATGTTATCCACTATGGTGTTTAACATGGATAACATAGGAGCCAATGTGTGTATAGTATTATATGTTGTTTACAAAGCCCTCAATTCAGTGAGATTTTCAAATATTAAATCCTTGATTCAACAAGAGTTTTGAGGAGGTAAAGGATCATTTGGTGGATGATTTTGAGGGGGCACTAGATCATTTGATGGGGGATTATGAAGAATAGTATTCCTTGCTTCAGTATCATCATTTTGGTCAGCCATACCTATTAATTTGCAAAACATAATATATATTAAAAAAACCTAAATTTTAACAATTTCTATCAAAAAAAACCTAAATTTTAACAAATTCAACTAAAACTAACAAATTTATAATTAAATCGATTGAAAACACACAAAAAAAACCTCAAGTCACTTACCTTATCGCATATTCATTTTACAATCAGATCTCTGAGCTACAAATATGAATAACACTATCGAAACAACATCCCTTGAGTTTTGTCTTTTTTTTAAATAATAGCACAATTATCAAGTATCCAAATTAGATATCTGATAATATCGGGTATCAGATATCAAATCTAATACCTAATAAGGCTTGGGGCCTACTTTTTTTAGCTTTGGTATGAGGATGGGTGGAAAAAAGTCAGAGTGAATTTTGAAACACTTTTAGACATTTTAAAACTCTATTTTTTCATGTCACCACTTTTTGGCACACCATGATCCCACACATAACCTGTGGTGTGTTCAAAGGTGGTAATATGGTTTCTAGAATACATTATTCTTGAGGACACACTTGAGGCTTTACTCCATACTCATTCATGAAAATGGATGAAATTATCTCATCTTCTTCTCAAGAGGCTACAAATGACTCTCAACCTATCATCATTAGTTGTAGGATAAAATTAAATCATGATTACTTGGTCATATAGTAACATGGCTGAGCAAGGGAGTATAAAGTCAAGTTCTTAGTATGGATAACATTAGATATTGTCATCTTCCTAGACCAACAAGCTATATAGGCATCTGTAGTAGCTAACCATGGTCAGCCTAAAATTAAAAGATATCCACCCATGTTAGCCTTTGGGGAAATGATAAAAAAGTATACTAGATACTTCCAGGAGTTTAATGTGGCTATGACATCTTCTATCATCCCATCTAACTTGATAGTGGAACTATCAGCAAGCTAAAGTAAGTTTGGTGTTTCTCTAAGACCAATGATATGTAATTGAGACAATACCTCCTTTTCCATCACATTGATGGATGCTCCTAAGTCAACTAAAGCATTTTGAACTTGCATCCCATGAATGGTAACAATAACCACAAAACTCCTAGGGTCAGAATATTTGGGTAAAGTTAATTTCTCCAACATTAAATCAAACAATTGTCCTAATACATGAATAGTTTTTGGATCCTTCTTTCTTTCTAGTTGCTTGATACATGCTTTTGTGGTGGCTTTATTATAGATAGGGACTTCCTTAATAGCATTAATTAATGGTATTTTTACCATCATTTGCTTCAATTGATTAAGGAAATCAATTACCACTTCATTTTCTACATTTTGGCCTTGTTCTACTAACCTATGAGGAAATAAAGGCTCTTTGGCTACAGGAGAGCTCTGCTAAACTAACACATCCACCTGTTCTGTTGTTAAATCTTCAACTTTAGTTATTATAGGTTTTTGGGGTAAAGGAAGAGCAGTGTCTGACCTTAAGTGGATATCATTTAAGGAAATAGCATAACTCTTTTGTTGTGTTGGTTGTTTGGTATTGTTGGGATTACGATTAGGTTGAACTAGTAGCTGAGCTTACTTAGGGGGAGGATTAGTGGTTTTAGGAGGACACATTAGAGCCTACTACTAAGGTGGTGGTGTTAAGGCTTGTTGACAATGTTGGGTATTCCAATTTTGGGGTTGCTGACAACCCTGTTGAGGTTGTTGCCAATTATTATGCCAACTATAACCGGTATTCTGAGAATTTTTCCATTGATTGTTACTATTATAAGTTTGAAGAGGATCTTTTTGCATACCTTGTGTTTGAGTCCATCTCCTTCAATGAGAAACATAGAGCACCTCTCCATTTTCATCAATGGTGATAAACTCAGTAGGCATTGGTTGTGTCTCTAGACTTGCAACGGACTTGCATCTAAAGTTCCTTTTCTTCTCCCTACAATGTGGACAATATTCAACTAACATGGCATCAATTTCATCCTTCCTCCTTATCACTTGCATGGTATCTAGCTGAGTGTCTACATCATTAATGATGTCTTGTTTGAAACTGACAGCAAATTGGATAGCTCCATCTTTGATACTCCTGAACCACCGTTAGACTTATGTGGTAAGTCTCTAAGTCCCCTACCTTTCTTAATAGTGGTCCTAGAATAATTCAAACATATATTTGTATATTAATACAATTTTTCTAAGTTATATCTCCTCCCACCATAACATCTAGATCCTCAATAATTACATCATTTACACCTCTCAAAAAAAAATGTTTCTTTGATTCCTCATTCAGCTAGTGTTGTTTGTTACGCTACAGGTTGAACATGAACAATGAGACATAGTCTTCCAAGGTTTCATATTCTTTTTGGGACATTTTGAAAATTTCATCCCCTTTTAAATCTTGACCCCTGTAGTATTCTTTATATTTTATAAGAAACAAATTGCTCATTGCAGGCCAATCTACTATAGCATTAGCACCCAACCCCACGAACCATCCCAGAGTAGCTTCCTTGAGGATGGATGGAAAAAACTTCAGCTTGTGAGCATTAGTTTTATATTCACAACTTCTACAAAGGATATAAAACTCAAAGAGGAAGGATTTAGGGTCTTTAATAATTATGCCATAGAAGTTGGGAAGTATAGCAGAAGGTATGTTCTTCAATTTTTTATTACCTAGTTGAGGAGGGATAGGATTATCTTGGTATTCAAGTTCAGCAAAAAGATCATTCAAATGAAAAGATTCTTCAAAGGATGAGTGTATTCATTCTTGAGCATAAGCAAATGGATTTTCAAAAGGTTCTTCTTCTTTGTTCTCACTATGAGGTTCTTCAAGCTCACGATTAAAAAAATCTTCCTAATTATTATGAGGAAGAGGTTTGCACCCTTGTCCACAGTTTTTACCTAAGGAAAACCTTATGAAACATGGAAACAACCTCCAAGCTATGGGACTTGAACTGTGAGGTTGAGTCTCTAGAGAAGGTTGGCTTCCTTTACTATCAGGGTGCACCTAACTACTCTTGGATAGGAAAAGGGAGAAGGAATGCGTAGAAGTGAATCTACCTACTATAACCTAAAGGGGTGATGCACCAAAATAGAGTGTTCAAACCAATCTTTTCCCATACATGCACTATTGAACCAATTTGATACTGAAAGATATACACATTAAGACTTGCTTTAATCTAGCAATTGCATGTAAACCAGAAAACCCAAATAAATGACACAAGGAAAGGGAAGATTCACTTATATACCATTCATAGGCCAAAAGAGATATAGTCATGTATAATTGCAAATATTCACAATACATCAATGGGAGGCAAGTAATTCTTGCACTTTACATCAATGGTTGGAAGAGATAGGGCAAAATGTCATTACATTTAGAGGCAAGGGGAATTTACACTGAAGTTATAGAGCAATATCAGAGAGAAACAAAGAAGAGTCCCTTAAGAAAATCTATAAAAACAACCTTTATAGCTTAGGCATAATTGAGATGTTCTCTGACTAAAGTTACTCCACAACCACTACCATTAAATCTTACAGAAACTAATCATGCAAATCTAGGGCAAATCTAACCTTAGCATAGACTCAAATACAATGAAATCCAAAATCTTGTCGAAATAGGGCCTCAAGAAGACAAAAATAGTGCCATTAAACCATTCTAACAAAGTATATGGATAGGATTAAAGGTGGTGGATTGTTTCCTTCATTCATTGGGTGTAGTATTCATTTGAGAGTGGTTGGAATCGATCATGAAGATCAAATTGTGCAAGAAAACCTTATTCACTTCATTTCTAGCTTATGAGTCAGCAAACTCAGAGGGTCAAAAAAGTTCTGTAACCAAAATGAGCCACATGTGCCAATGATTTTATTTCACTTTTCCACCCACAAAGTCTCGATGTAGTTGATCACCTTGCAACTAACTAAGCCACCTTTTAAGACCATGACTGTGGTGGCCTCACAACTGTCAGCCTTAACTATCAATGCCTTCATGTAATATTTCCTTAGCTGAGCCCTTAGGGACACATGTACTTCAAGTTCTTCCCCATGATTTTTAAATACCTTTCATCTTCATAGAGTGGGAAAGAACTGATCATTGATCTTTTTAAGAACAATGATCGTGAAAGATATGTTATTATACTGCCCTTGCCCTCCAAAATTTTTGGACCCACAGACCACTCAGTAGCCACCTTGGCAACCTAGCCCCCATCTAGCATCACCCTATAGCTTATAAAATATAACTTTACCCCATAAAGACACATGATAGCAAGGCACTTGCTCTCATTCCTTAAGATCGTTACATCTTCATAAAGCACGGAAGCATTGATCGTTGATCTTCGGAGATCTGATAGTCAATGAGAATCCAGAACTTGTTGATGATCTGTACTAGTACCTACCCAATGAAGTGTCTTCCATATACCAACTTTACTGAGAATCCCTTTCCCTCTCTGCGGACCACGAGAGAACACATTTCACCCCATCAATCCAAGTGGCACAATGCTACTTGCCCACATTGTCAAGAAGTCTGACAAAACAAAGAATGTGGGAAAGCACCTACCAATCAAATTGCTAGCTCACCTGGTAGCTTCCCCCTCTATGGCCCACAAGAGGAAATGGACCCACCTACCACATGGAAATGAGGTGCTTTCTCACACTATGTAAGGATAGTGCACTTTGATGAAGTAAGAAAGCACTTGCCTTATATCTATGTAAGATCTGATGGTGAGGAAAATTGCAGACCCATGGAAACAAACTTAGGAAAAAGGAAATACCATAAATCTTTTCATTTTTTTATTTTTTTTGTATTTCCATTGGTATTTAAATAATTAGAAGCAAGAAGTGACCATTGCAAAAAATGGCTAACATTTCTGGCTACTCAAAGGGGATGCAAGCCAGCTATGTCTATGATCAATGACCTTATGCATCCATTGGGCTATAGAGCCATAAAAAATGTGGATCAGTGTATTATGAAACCCTAACCCTACCTCTATGAGAGCAAAAAAAACCCTGGAAAACCTACCCTCTACAACTGGAACCAGAGACCAAATCTCTTATAACCTTCAAAACTTGAAAAAACTAGCTATCTCATAGAGAGAACCTGTGCCTCATGCACTTCTTGGAAAGTAGGAAACCAACAAAAGGAAAACTACTCTACTTCTATACATGAAACCTTAACCCTCATCAAAAGCATGGTTTGAGATAGATCCCATTGACTAGGATAGGCAAAGTTTCACCATCGGGTCTGCTTAATTAGAAAGCATTGGCCTGCTTGCAACTGACAATTACATAGAGACCACTCCATATTGTATCAAATTTTGAGTGCCTCCCTAGTTTTTCACTATCTACATCCCATTTCAATACTAGATCACCCTCCCTAGAGATTCTAACCCTGGCCTTCCTATCAAAACTCCTTTTCACCTATTGCTAATGCATTTCTAAGGTATGCATGGCTTGTTTTATTTTCTCTTCTAGCTCCATTAGCTCTATCATTCTCACTATCATGGCATCATTTTAAATTAGCTCTAGCTGATGAGCTAGTTCTAAGGATGGGAACTCTAATGAAATTGGAAGCCTTGCTTCTGTGCCATATACCAACATAAATAGAAAATTTCCTATTTACCTCTTAGGTGTTATCCTATCAACCCATAGGGTTGTCTTCAAATTCTGATGCCAACACCTTTGGTTATCTTCTATTGCCCTTTACATAATCCTAATTAAGTTTTTATTGGATAACTCATCCAAACCATTACCTTAAGGATAGTAATTTGAGGATGTGCTTAAGTAGATATTATGGTCAACTGCCCATGCACAAATCTGAGCTCCTACAAAAGATTTTTCATTATTCGAAATGATGGTTGAAGGGGCACCAAACTTTGTCACAATTCTATCAAGGAATTCAAAAACTAAAGATTTGGTGGTCTCCTTCAGTGAAATTGCCTCTGTCCATCCAGTGAAGTAATCAATAGCAACTAGAATCCATTTATGACCTAAACTGGAAGAAGAATTGATAGGGCCTATGAAATTCAGTCTCTATTGAGCAAAAGGTTGGTCCACCTAAATGGAGTGAAAAGGAAGAGCTATGAGCTTTTTCTTACTAGAGAAGAAGGTACATTTTTCACACTTCCTCACATACTTATGACAATCATGAAATATGGATGGCCAATAGTAACCAGCCCTTGTGATCTTCATTGCAGTTGTCATTGTTGAAAAGTGGCCACAGTTAGGACCATCATGAAGCTCTTTGACCATTCCTTCAACTTGGTCTGTGTTAATGTATCTTAATAGGGCTCCATTAAAATCTTTCCTTAAAAGGATACCATCAACTATGACATAAGGAATTGACTGCAACCTATACTATCTCCCTTTAGTTCTATGCAATCCCTAAGGATATTTTTTGCCTAGCAATAAATTTTTCATATCATCCATCCAATTCCTTGGGTCATCATTTCTTGTCTCTTGCTATTCTATTAGTATCATAGCGACTTCCTTACACGATTCCTAAGATGATCTCATCTATTTACACAACCCCCTCCCTCTTACCAGCTTGATGATCTGGATGTCAACATCATATTCCATTACTTTAGTAATCCAACCAGCTCTCTTTTCACTAAAATCTTTGCTCAAAGGAAATCTTTCACACTAGGATGGGGTACCAACAAATGAATCTTATTATGAGACAGAAGGTGTCTAATTTTTTTTAAAGCTCTGATAACTACAAGGACTTGCTTCTCTACATAGCTATATTAGTCTTCATACTCTTTAAGCCCTTCACTAAAGAAGGCTATGGGCTTCTCTTCATCTTTATCATTTGTTTGAGTCAAGATAGAAGAAATGCTTGACTCACCACCTAGGGCATAAAGGATGTAATCCTTTTCAAAATTTGGATTAATGAGAGTAGGAGTTGAGGCATTGGCTGCCTTGACTCACCACCATACTTTTCTTGAGCATAGTTGTAAGGGGTTTTACCATGGTAGCAAGATTAGGGATAAATCTTCTCACAAAATTTATCCTACCAAGGAAACCTTTTAGCCCTTTCTTATGTTTAGGAAGAGAGAGAGCAAGTTTTTCTTTTGTTCTCTTGGGATCAATGGTTAAACCATCCTTAGATACAATGTGTCCTAATAATTTTCCTTGATTGGTAGCAAAGACACACTTGCTTGGGTTAAGGGATACCCCAAACTCTCTACACCTTATGAACACCTATCTGAGATGATCAAAATGATCTTCTACATTCTTTGAATACACTGTCATATCATCAAGGTAAACTAATACAAACTTTTCAATTATGTTTTCGAAGGCCTTCTCCATTGCCTTCTAAAATGTATCACTTTCATTGGTTAGTCCACATGGCATCTTATAATAAGCATAAGTACCCCATTTGGTAGTGAATGTAGTCTTGTATCTATCAGACTCTTTGACCAGCACTTGATTGTAACTAGAGAATCCATCAAGAAATGAAAACCTCTCTAAACCACTAACCTTGGAAAAAATCTTCTCCATGGAAGGGAGAGGATGGTGATCTTTAAAGAAGCTTGATTAAGGTCCCTAAAGTCCACACACAATCTAATTTCTCCATTCTTCTTCCTAATAGGGACAAGGTTTGCTACCCATGGCGAGTGCTTGATGGAGAAAATTATATTAGCCTCAATCAATTTGGATAGCTCTTTTCTCATTAGGGGTTCAATTTTAGGATTTGTTGGCCTCTATTTTTGTCTTATTGGTTTGACATTATCAATTAAATCTATGGTATGTTGAAACAACCTTTGGTCAAAACCCTTTAAATCATCATATATCTAGGAAAATACATCATTAAATTCTTGACACGGATTAATAAAACTTTCTTGCTCAATTTCAAAACATAGCTTCCTCATGTTTAAACATTTTCCATTAGCAACCTTGACAGGCATTTGAGCATCTTTGTCAGCAGCTAGGTTCAACGCTCTACCTCTTCCTTGGTCATTAGGAATTAAAACACTCTCTAAGGTAATGAGACCTTTAGGAAAATTTTTGGAAGTGAGATTAATGATCTGATCACCATATTGATCCTGCAGTCTCAATCGGTTTCTATTTGAAAACTCTGTTTCATTCTGCAAGAAGCTTACAATTTGTTTGTCAAATTCAAACACTTTCCAATGTATGTTGTTGTCAAGGATGGTAGGCCTTACTACCATTTTGATATGTTGTTTCTTCTTCTCCTCAAGATTCCCTAGTACATCATAAGATGCACCTATTGCTGCAAGTCTATCAGCATATCTATTTTCTTTTCTAGGAATGATTTGAATACTAAATGCATTGTAACCTTCAAGAAAATCCCATACCCTATGTTTATAATACTTGAGCAAACCATTCTTGGTGATACTCTAATTTCTCACTTGATTAACCACCAAATCACTATCTCCATATACACTTAAGGCCTGAATTCCCCTATTCTGAGCAAGTAGGAGACCCTGAATCAAGGATTCATACTTTGCCACATTATTAGTGCAACTAAATTGGAGCCTAAAGGAGAAGTAATACCTTGCTTGTGTAGGAGAAATCAACATCACACCCACCCCTAATCCATTCTTATTTATTGATCAATCAAAGTACATGCTCCATACCCCACTCACATCTTCTTTAGTCTTCATTGGACTGGGAGCTAGAGCATCTTTCTCTGATATACAATATGTATCGAGACCCGTCTTAAGGGTTTTTGACATAGGATCAAACTAGTATGCATTAGCCCATTCATCTGAGAGAAAATCAGGTATCTCTATTAGAGAAGTGGCAGGCTCATTCAGTATGTCATTCTCATCCATTTCTAAGATAGCACAATTCATGTTAATGAGATTAGGGGTGTAAGGTTCAATGTGATGGAGGGCTAAAGGCTTTTCCCTGATTGAAGCTTTGGTCCCATATCTTTTTCTAAAAAACATATATGACCTATTAGAAGATATGTAACCACCTATTTAGGAAATGAAGTCTCTTGGCAGACAAATGACAAAATGTGTCTTGACTTCAGCAATGGATATATCTTGAGTTATAGTACAACTAGGGCATGCATGTAGGGCCATTTCCACATTCCTAAGGATCCCTATAGTCTTGAAAATACTACCATTCAACTGTAATACATCCCTAACAATGGGCTCATATTTCATTTCCAAAACACCAACAACACACCTAGGCATCACTGAACTACTATCCCCTAAATCAATCATGCAATTGCAAACTAGTTTACACCCTATAATTAGAGAAACATAAAATGGAGGGGTTCTAATCTTTTTACTTGTTTCTACCTCCTTTGATGGTTGTACTAGGCTTGTGGCACTTTCCATGCTGGGTGGTTGATACTTTGGTTAGATACTTTCCAATTCTTGCTATAGAAACCTCTTTTGCATGGGTATAGTAGCAATAGAATCCCACATGGAAATATTCACATTCATCTTCTTAATTTTTTCTACCACACTAAATGGTGTATTACCTGTACTTTGGTAGAAGCCTTCGAAACTGCATTTGTAGGGAGTTGAGATGGAACAACCTGAGGATCACTTAGATCCTTTCTGATATTATTTTTCCTTTACTGCTAAAATTTATTTGATTGATCATTTACTTCTTGTACACGAGGTATTGCATTTGAAGTTGAGGCTTGATTGGGAGCAAGAGGGGGAGCATCTTCAATAGCTCTTCTTTTGCTCCTAGTGTTATGAGAAATGGAATCTTGGTAGATTAAGGATCATTCTAATCTTGTGTAGTTACTGCTAGGAATTATTCTACCTTCTAGTACATAGAGGAACCATATGAATAATTACAAGAAGGACAAAAGTCTTGGTCTTGAGCCAAGTTTTTTTGAGGGACTATTTCCCTACTTTGGTTTACATTTGAGGTTGAAGCATAACTATTCTATCTACTCTGATCAAAAGATTTATTTCCATAATTGTGATTTGGAGGCCTACCATTTTTTGGAGTTTGATATTACAAATTATGAGCCTTATTACCTTGAGCTTGCTGCCTCTCCAATGTCACCACCTTCTTGGTCACTTTCTACATCACCAAGAAGTTATCCTCCAACTTCTTCTCTTGGCCTTGCAATATTTTATCTATGTTCAAAATCATAGACCGCATCATCTCCTTGATTTCACTCATCCCATTTGAAGATGTGGAAGCTTGAAGGACTAGAGCAAGGGGTTATGGCATGGACATTATGGGAATAGGGTCCATTTCTGGTTGGTGACTTGGGACATCAGGGAAGAAGGGAATAGGAGGCCTTGGGGCTAACTTTCCCCCTTGTATCAATATTCTTTTTGCCTTTATTGCTATGTCATAAGCATTAGGTAAAGTGTCTCCTCCCATAGTTTGAATCGTGGTGGAAATGTCGTTATTAAAAGCTCTAAGGTAATGCAAGAAGGCATTACTAGGGGTAGGCTTTACTGAAGTAGGTACTCTATCCCATGTCTTTTGAAATCTATACTCTAAATTGGACATACATTCATGGGGGTCCCTTTTTATAGTAGTCAATTGTTCTAAAAGTGGCAAATGGTCACTTTTCTCCTCAAAGTGTTTACATAGTCTTGCTCTTAATCCATCCCAATCTATTATAGAATCATAAGCCAAACCTCCATACCATTGTAGTGCTTTTCCTTTCAAGGATGAGGCTAGAAGCCTAACTACAACATCATCTTTTGTAATACCATGTATATTGTAGACATTTGCAAATTCTTGAATGTGTTCTAAGGGAGAGATAGAAGTTTCACCAATAAAATCTAGTATACTTTTGAGTGTAGCTATTGGTATGTCATGTCTTTAGGCCAATAAAAGAGGAGTTCCACCATTAAAGGTGGCAAAATCATGAGCTCTAGGTTGCACCATATAGAAAAGTGATCTATTGATATGTGTTGATGGTAATCTAGGTTGAGATATAACAACAAGAGGAGTAGAGATGGATCTTGCAGGTGTATTAGTTACTATTACACTCCTAACTAGTGATAAAGATACTCTAGTCTTTCTTTTTCTAGGGTTTTAAAATGAAAGCTCTTAGGTTGAGATCTAATAGTAGGATGAGTAGAGATGGATCTTGCAGGTGTATTAGTTACTATTGCACTCCTAACTGGTGATAAAGATACTCTAATCTTTCTTTTTCTAAGGTTTACAAATGAAAGCTCCTTATACTGAAATTTACCTCTAGAAGATGCCCTTGTCTCAGCTTGGGGCATGAATCACTACAACTTTGGTCTAGAACCAGATGTATTTGAAACTCAAAGTTACCAAGTACTTGAAGAATGAACCTCTTAAAGGCTTAAATACCAAAGCCAATACTATCTCTTCAATATTAATCCTAAAATCTTCCTTTTGACACTAGGAGACGTGAAATTATCTAAATATTTTTCCCACTAGGCATGCCAAAAACTATTGTCACAAAAGTTTGCACCCTTTTCCAAAGTTTTTACCTAAGGAAAACCTTTTGAAACATGGAAACAACCTCCAAGTTATGGGACTTGAACTATGAGGTTGAGTCTCTAGAGAAGGCCGGCTTCCTTTACTATCAGGGTGTACCTAACTACTCTTGGAGAGGAAAAGGGAGAAGGAATGCGTAGAAGCAAATCTACCTACTCTAACCTAAAGGGGTGGTCCACCAAAATAGAGTGTTTGAACCAATCTTTTCCCATACATGCACTATTGAACCATCATGACATCGAAAGATATACACATTCAGACCTACTTTAATCTAGCAATTGCATGTCAATTAGAAAACCCAAATAAATAACACAAGGAAAGGGAAGATTCACTTATATACCATTCATAGGCCAAAAGAGATACAGTCATGCAAGATTGTAGATATCCACAATACATCAATGAGAGGCAAGTAATTCTTGCACTTTACATCAATGGTTGGAAGAGATAGGGTAGAATGTCATACAGTTCAAAGGAAAAGGGAATTTACACTGAAATTATAGAGCAATATAAGAGAAAAATAGAGAAGAGTCCCTTAACAAAATCTTAAAAAATTGCCTTTATAGCTTAGGCATAACTGAGATGTTCTCTGACTGAAGTTACTCCACAACCACTACCATTTAAGTCTTCCAAAGACTAATTATGCAAATATAGGGAAAATCTAACCTTGGCATAGACTCAAATACAATGAAATCCAAAATCTTGCCAAAACAGGGCCTCGAGAAGATAGAAACAATGCCATTAAAACATTCTAACCAAGTAGATGGATAGGATCAGAGGTGGCAGACTATTTCCTTCATTCACTAGGTGCAACATTTATTCGAGAGTGGTTGGAATCTATCATGAAGATTAGATTATGCAAGAAAACTTGATTCCCTTTGTTTCTAGCTTATGAGTCAGCAAAGTCAGCAAGTCAAACAAGTTGTGTAACCAAAATGAGCCACATGTTCCAATGATTTTATTTTATTTTGCCACCTGCAAAGTCTCTATGCAGTTGATCACCTTGCAACTAACTAAGCCACCTTTTAAGCCCATGACCATGAAGGCCTCACAACTATTAGCCTTAACTATTAATGCCTTCCTATACTATTTCCTTAGTTAGGCCCATAAGGACATGTGTCCTTCAAGTGCTTCCTTGCAATGTTTAAATACCTTGTGTCTTCATAAAGTGAGAAAGCACTGATCATTGATCTCCATAAGATCAATGATAGTGAAAGATCTGTTATTATACTATGCTTGCCCTCCAAAATTGTTATTATACTATGCTTGCCCTCCAAAATTATACTATACTATGTTATAATAGCGACCTTAGCAACCTAGCCCCCATTTGGCATCACCATGCAGCTTATAAAATATAACTTGACCCCACAAAGACACATGGCATCAAGGTGCTTGACTACATTCCTTAACATCCTTGCATCTTCATAAAGTTAGGAAGCATTGATCGTCGATCTTGGGAGATCTGACGGTCGATGAGAATCTGTAGCTTGTTGACAATCTGTGCCAGTACCTACCCAATGAAGTGTCTTTCATATGCTAACTTGACTGACAATCCATTTCCCTCTTTGCAGCCCACAAGAGAACACATTTGACACCACCGGTCCATGTGGCACAATGGCACTTGCCTGCATTGTCAGGAGTCTAACAAAACACAGAATGCAGGAAATAGCCTGCGAATCAAATTGCTAGCTCACCCAGTAGCTTCCCCCTCTGCGGCCCTCAAGATGAAATGAACCCACCTACCATGTGGTAGCTAGGTGGTTTCCTGTGCTATGTAAAGATAATGCACTTTGATGAAGTGGGAAAGTACTCGTTGTAGATCTATGTAAGATCTGATGGCAAGGAAAGTTGTAGACCCACGGAAACAAACTTAAGAAAAAGGAAATACCATAAGTCTTTTCATTTGTTTATTTGTTTTGTATTTTCATTGGTATTTAAATAGTTAAAAGTGAGAACTGACCATTGGTGGGCTCAGGCATTCGAATTCAAATTTTCAGTGGGAGTCAAAAAATGGTTAACAAAAATCTCCCAAGGAAGGTTTGTTCTTCTATGCATGCAAAATAATGCAAAATTTAAACTAACAAAATGACTTCAGGGTCGAACTAGATTGACACCATCCCTGGCAACAGCACCAAAAATGACTGGTAAGCATAATACCTTAGTAATGAAGCATTGGACATCCTTCCAACCAATGATTCTATGGTCAAACATCATCATGTGTTTTACTTAAAATAGTCTATTGATTTCATTTAATTTATCAATATGGGAGCATAAACTTGAAATGATGACTACAAAGTATATGCTCTAATTATTTTTTAAGTCATTACAACTAAAGCAAAGGCAATGCTGAAGGAAATCTATGCTAGAAACTAAAATGAAAGCTTGAAGATTAAGATAATGTTGCAAATGATAAACCTATCTATGCACCTTTTCTGCAAGAATAGTTCATTGATTTTGTTATCAATGGCTACAGGAGCAACATAGTTTTTCCTTACTTAGAAAAAACAAGGAAATGACATCTATTCTAACAAAACAATTCACTCATCACTGTGCTCAAAGCTACAATAGTAATTATTTTAAAAGGAAACTACAACTACTTCCTAAATCTAAGATCACCTCACTAATGAGGATCAATTACAAACTCATAAAGTTTGAAACAAAAACAAGATTAACAATGAATAAATCCTTGAGGAATATAGCAAGTTGTGGAAGCTACCTTCGTGCACTACAACAACATAAAGTAATAAATGATTTGATCTACTTGCAGAGGTCCAACAATCTGGTAGCCTTTGACTTTTTTAGTGCTAAAATGTTGATCTTGGAATATCCATGACAAATACCTGCAAAATAATCAATGCACAGACAACCTCCACATACATATATAGTTTGATTTTTCAAAATCGTTTGAAAATTGGTGTAGGGCACCAAGGCATTTGATTTATATTTTGGTTTTCATGTTTTCTTTCACCTACTTAGGCTAGAATAAAAAAACCTTGGATTAAAATTCCATGGTTGTCAAAGCAAGACACCATTTTGTATGCTTAAGGCACTTTATGTAATTTATAAGCAAAAGTTTTTCATTAGGAAAATTTGGCTTTTAAATTTTATTTGGTCAATAAATCCTAGGATTGGGCGGTTTTATTTCATTTTAGGTATTTTGGAACCTTTTCCAAGTCCTAGAAGGGGAATCAAGTGAAAAATGTAAAAATTATAGTTTTCGTGCAAAGTTGCATTGTTAAAAGTTGTAAAAGTTGCTCAAAATTGCAACTTAGTGGGAAAAATGTTATATCTATTAAATTTTTTTTTGTAACCATTTAAATATACATAGGAGATATATATACCTCATTTTTGAGGTCTGGAGGGCATTAATGTATGGATTGGAAGAAGTTGCAAAGAAGAAAAATTTAGTTTTGGAGTCATTTTTACTATTGTTTTCATGCTGCACAAACTATATGGACTATTAGACTAGATTTGATAGATGTTTGAGATAGAGATTTGAATCATCTTTAATTTTATTCTTATCTCATCATTCTAAGTTTTTTCTTGTTCAAGTTATTGCATTTTTAACGAAACTAGTTTTTTAGGACAACATTTTGGCATATTCAGCAAAGATTGGCCTCTAATTGTAATTTCCTTGGTTGGAATTTCATGACTAGTTGGGAAATGGTAGTTAGTAGGGTCCTCTTGAAGATTTCATAGTTCCAAAACTAGAGGATGTGTTTTGTGATTTTTCCAACCAAGCCCTAGGTCAAGTGTCATGAAGGGTTTGACCTCTTGTAGTGTGTTGAATTGTTAATGGTAGGAGTTTGGGACTTGGTGAAGGGTTGAGAATTTGTTAATAATTTACTTTAGTGTTTTTTTTCATTCCTAATTATTGATTTCATTTCTATGATCCCATTTCCTACTGGCTACTTTGTAAGCCAATCCTAACTTGATCACTTAGGTCCATGCTACTTTGTGAAGGGAAGGGAATGCTAGAGTGGGGCTAGAACTTGGTGCTTTGGGGTTTGAAGAAAGTTTGAAATGTGTATTAGAAAACCTAATTTTTTTGGGTCTTTTTTGAAACATTGTGAAGTTAGATCCAAAAAGTTATTTTAGGAGGGCTAAAAGGGGCTCATGGGGCTACCGGCCTAGATTGGGGTTTGAGGCTTTGTGCAAGTGTATGATTCAAACCAATGGTGTAGTATATAGTAAATAGGTTTTCTAAGATCATTTTAACATCTTAGAACCCTTGGGACAAACTTCTAGGGTGTTTTTCTAGTATTGACCTAGTTGTGGGAGATTGGTACAAAACCCATAAAGTGGGCAAGACTATTTCTTTGATCCATTGGAGGATTGAAGTATGCTAAAACCTTGTATGTAGGTTGAATATTTGATATCTAGTTGGTTTATTTGAAGAGTGGGAAGCCCATTTTAAGCTTCTTAGTTGTACATTTTGCATCAAAAACTAGTTCCACCATCCCAAGCATGTTTGGGAAAATATTTCACCAAACCTTCGGAGGTTATCTTGTGGCTCTTATGATGTTCATTGCTCTATTGTCTCTATATGTATACCAACTTTGAGATGCCCATGATCCTTCCTGAAATTGTTATTCCCCCCTAATTAGCATCCATGGGTTCTTGAGTTCTTTTACATGCCACAATCTTATTTGGCAATCTGCCAAACCTTTGTCTTGTTTTGCTATCCACATGTGTCTAGTGCTTTTCCATATTGGTTTGAAGAGCTACTCTACCATCTTTGAGTGTTGACATGATGAACCTCATGCGTATGCTCCACATGGGTGTCTCATATTCATGGCTTCCCAAACTAGAGGCACCTGAGCCGAAGCTTGATTTTGGGTGGCAGTGCCACTACCTATGGTCAAGCTTTACTTATCACTCCTACCACTTGGTACATTATCTGATACAATATTAGAAAACACTACCAACATATCTGCAACTTCTATAGGTACCACCTCTACTTCTTCTTTACTATCTCTTGGAATTATAGAAAAACACATATGCTTGTGCTTCATACCTTTGAAAAACCCTTTTCCATCAATAAAACATATTCTAATAGCACTACATGCTTTTTATTCTTTCTCCTTCAATGACTTCAACTTATGTTTCACTCATCCTTGGTCAGAGTGTAGGTATTTGCTTCCATCATGTACAACATGCCTATCAAACTATCATGACCTACCTAGCAACATATGACATATGTCCATAGGTATGATATCACAAAGTACCTCATCCTAGTAGCTTCCAATCTTGAACTTCACAGAGCACTGCCCATTGACCAATGACCTTGTGGTCATTTTATAAATACGGTATGGACATGAGTGTTTTTGTCTCTTCAGATTCAACTTGGTGACCATCATTTTTGACACCAGATTGTCAATACTCCCATTTTCAATGATCACATCACAACACTTATCTTCACATTTGCACCTTGTGCAAAAAAGACTCCTTCTTTGATCAGGTTCACTCTCACCACTCAGTAGGACTCTTCTATTAACTAGGATTTCTCTTCTTTCAAAATCTTTAGAATGTGAGGATTTGGCATCTTCATCAACATGTACAACTCTAGCCAAGCCTTCTATTCTTTGGTTTGTCCTTCATTGGTATTAGGTACATTCAAATGCTCTATGCCCTTTTTCTTTGCAGTGAAAACATTTCCCATGGAAGCCTCCTCTACCTCTTCCTCTCTGAACTCTATTTTTTTATCATGGAAATGATTGGAATTGTTTCCACTCTAGTTCTAACTACTACTTCTAGCCTCATCCTTATTCTTCTAATCATCATTATGACCACTATAAGATCATCTGCCAAATCTTCCACCATGACCTCTTCCACTATTCTTGTTGTCAAATTTCTTGCTTAATTTTTTCTTAACTCTTAGGGTAAACTAGTATACTTCCTCAATACTGTTCATCCAATCTAGACTCATCTCATCCTAAGTGCTTGGCCTTAACCCATTAAAATAGTAGGCCACTTTGTCATTATCAGCTTTTGCATGACTGGTTCTAATGAGAACTCGGTAGAACTCTTTGGTATACTCTTGAACAGATTTTCCTGCTTGCTTCAACCATTGTATCTTCTCAACAAATCAAGATCATAATCCTCAAGAATGAATTGTTGCTTTAGTTTAGCTATCATCAAATCCCATCTAGTGATTTTGTCCTTTCCCTTTCTATTTTGATCTAACTGAACCTCCTACCACCAGATCTTTGCATGTACCTTCAATTTTTCCTTCACAAACTTCACCCTATTAGGATCATCAATATCTTTATACTCAAAGTACTCCTCTAGTTCATTGATCCAATCGATCAGCTCCTCTAGGTTAAGATTTCCCAAAAATGTGGGAACCTCAAACTTAGGTCTTTTTCCAATCTTAGAGATGACCCTAAAAAACCTCTCTTCTTTTGGGTTTAGAACTGTCTCTACTTCAATATTTTCTTCTACTTCATCCTCATCCTCACATTCATCTCTTATAGGAAGGTTCATTCCTCTATGAATTTGTTCTTCCAATGCTCGCATTTGCATTTGGAGGGCTCTAAAGCCCTCAGGTGTAACACCTATAGCTCTTTCGCCATGCTTTCTTCATGGAGGCATTTTTGTGCTTTCGGTAAAGCCCTAGTGCAAACTACCTCACAATTAGTGATCTATCTACATACTCAACCCAAACCATAGTCTTGGTGTGAACTGCCTCATAGTTGATGATCTATCCACACACTTAAGAACTCTAGCTCTGATACTGCTTGATGAAGCATGCTCCTCTTAATACCATTAACTCATAATAGAAACAAAGAAACAACAACAAATGTGAGAATAAAATATGGACTTCTTATTTGTGCTGCAAATGTGAAATTATAAAATTCACAAGTACAATATGCTATTCCACATGGGTGCCTTCATTATAGCAATCTGCAAGACAATGTTGTGAACTAGACCCAGAGTTGTTATAAACAATTTTTACGGCTTTCTTAAATAGACAATTTTATGCTGCTCAGTGAGGTTCTAGACATTGAAATTTAATACCTAGGGCTGATAGACCCTAACAATACATATAAAGCCGGCCAAATACATCTTTGAAAATTATTTTAGATATTTTGGGTATTCCAACTTTGAAAGGCCATAACTCACAAACCATTGCTCTGATTGGATATTATAACCACTTTTCAGAAACACCAGCTCATGATTTATAGACTTGAAATTGTGCAAATGCCCTTATGTCAAGTTTTTGGACATCATCTAAGCACTCTAAGGCATTCAACAGTGAGCATAAAGATTTTTTTGCAAATTTTCCATTAAAAATCTATAATAAATTCTTTGATACTTATACTTGAGCAATGAGATTTTTATGATAGGCTTACAACTCTAAATTGAACCTTCCTATAGAAAATGAGAACATTCTGAGCTCATATGACAAACTTACTAAAAATAACAAGCTCCTAGAAATAACAACCCCCTGTCTACTGGTGCTTATTAAAATAGAAAAGACTGAAAATAAAATATTTTTGCATGATGCAAGATTTCTATTACACCCAGGATGCTCCTACATCACATGATAAAGTAGATCAAAATAAAAACTAGTTGTATCATGACTAAGGAGACAAATAAACTACCAAACCCCTACTAGACTTGAGTCTTTATCATATCCAAAATCATAACAAGAGATGTTTTATTTAGAAAAGAGAGAGGTCAACTCATCCATTAAGGTTTGTGTTCCTTATTGTGAACCACACTAAGTGAATAGGATTGAATAGTGTAGCAGGTTTGTGTGCTTAGTAGTCAATCTTGTAGAAAAAACAAAAGGGCAAGATCAAATGGTCTTAGCGGGTTTGTGAGTCTAATAGTCAATCCTTCAATACTTGAAACTTTTGGTGCATTTATATATGCACACCCTTGTGATATATTACTCCTATATCATGAAGATAGATTATGTATGTGTCAAGATAGGCCAAATGGTCTAGAAAGTGTGTGTGGCATGCTAGTCACCAATCTAGGAAATGTAAAAAGGGAGAGACCCTAGAAATTTGTGCTATGCTTGTATACTATAAATGTTGTGCTTGAAATTTTAAAAAAAACATAAAAATATTGGAACCATGTATTCCTCCATGAAATGGAAAAATAAGTTCTTATTTTGGCATCTTAAGGAAGTGATGAACAAAGATAAAACAATTATAACAACAAGATAGTACTCACAAGAAACACCCAATCCAAACTAAAGAGTTCACAAATCCTATGAAGCTATAGGAGAGAAGAATGCAACAAGATGTTTGACAAAATTGATGAATTAATACCATTATTGTACATAACTAGTGCTGATAAATAAAAGGGAGGGATTGTTAGATATAAGAGATGTTAATGATTAACAAGATCAGAACAAAGCCATGGATTGCATGCATAAGAGTTAGATCACTTGTTATTATGTCATCGATGTCAACTTGTTTGACTCTACTAATTTATGTAAGTTGCAATAAAATTAGAAGTTCAGATGATGAAGTGATGTTGAGCATTTGATATTAACTAGATGATCGATGAATTGGTATGTGGCAAGATACTATTGATTTGATTGTTTTACATGATCTTATGAATAGTTAAGATGATGTACAAGCAAGTTATTTCAGTCAGTAAAGAAAGGAATGACGTTGCAAAGAGAAAAGAGAAATAATTAGTAAGGTACATTGAGCTAGAAATGTTGGTTAGTAAATGAAGTCAAAAGGTTAAGTAAGACGTCAATGTTAACCGAGAAAGAGAATAGATTGCCAAATGTAGTATTGACTAAGTAAAGTGGTGTTTGGTGAAGCTTGAACACAGTTCAGTAAAAGATGACTAGTAAGTGAAATATTGAGTAAAGGATGACATAGAGAGACAATCTAGATTATTCTAGAATATTCTAAGATAAGGTAAAAGTTAGTTAGCAATATCAGCGGTTGGGATAAAGAAGGCATAATCTATGGTGAAGATTTGAGGCATGTTTAGTGATCCAAGGGAATGCACAAAGTTCAAGGCTAAAACATTTCTTGAGTGTCTAGATTCAATTTATCTAAGCTAGGAAGATTGATCAACGATTGTGATTAAGTGACAAAATCTGTGAAGGAGCTGAAGTGACAAAAATCTATCTATATAAGGAAGAGACCAGCAGGCAAATGTTGCTAGTTATTTTGTTGATTAGGTGGTGATAAAGTTGTTGAATGAATTGATCATACCGAGTAGATTAAAAGTGCAAAGTGGAGAGGAGTGATGATGATATTGTAATGGCTAGTCAATGAAGGAAAGTGACGTACAGAATGGAGACTTTATTAAACAAAGGTAGTTGTTATTTCAAATAGATTATTTTATTGTTACTCGCTAACCATTCTAGAAGAAAATATTTTAATTGAGTGGACTTAAAAGTCTTTATTGATAAACCCATTTGTTTCGTGACATTCCATTTAATATTTTTAATACCTTTAAATAAACCACTCAATGAAGGGTGATAAGCTCTAGATGATGTTTGGTGAAAGTCCCCTAACAGGGTCACACCTAGCAATGTGCTTGTAACCTTCACTAGAATCAGCTCTTAACCTAACTCACTTTAGAAGAGTGAAATTATTTTGGGTGACTATTCCAGGTGGTTTTAACCCTTGTTTGGTTTCCATGGTAAAAATACTTATGTCAATTTGTGGATGAATGTTTTGCATGTTATTTTCTTTATGCATGTTAAATTATTAGATTATTGTAAGTCAGTTAATGAACCTGATACTCATTAGGAACTACAATTTTTTCTACTAGTTTAAGGTTGATGAAGTTTATGAGTTTTTCAACTTGATTTCCTAATAAGTTAAAGTTTTATGAGTATGGTGAAATGTTTGAAAGTACCTATTGATTGACCCCCCCTCTTATTTATCTAACAATTGGTATCAGAGCTTTAGTGCTTAGAGGAAAATGTTTGAAAGAATTAAGGTAAAGGTTCAAAGATGTATAAGAGAGAGGTACCAAATTTGAATAAGGAGAACTTCTCATTATGAAAAATTCAGATGATATTGTATCTATTTAGAATTGGAGACTCTACATTGCATTACCTAGATGATCAATACACACTATCACCCCATGGACCTATGAAAGTTGTGCAGAGGAGAGAAAAGAAAGAACACAACTCCCTCGTGATAGAGATTGCTTCTTTCTTGAATGATGTTGAATTTGATATTATCAAAGACTATTATACTACAAAGTAAATGTGGGACAAACTTACACTAGTGCATGGAGGATATTAGAATGTATTGACAGTGAAAGCTGAAATTTTCAGAGAAATGTTTGATGATATGAGAATTCAAGAAGATTAATGCTATCAAAGGAGCTGGAGGAACCATAAGTGAAAAAGTTTTGGTAAGCAAAGTTCTTATGTCTCTATTACCTATCTATGCTAGTAGAGTATTTATGATTCAAGAATTGAGATCTATACTTGATAATAGGATTAAGCTTGATGTTTTGGTTGGTATATTGACTATATTTTAGTTGAATAACTTTGATAATTGTTTGTCTAAGATTAAAATGTATTTTAGGTCATCACTACTCATTGGTAGTTCAAGAAAAGAAAAGAGTTCACATAGAATTTAAGATGAAAGTGACTATGAATCAGAGGATAAAGATCTAGATTAGATTGAGTGACTATTGGCAAGGATATTACTAAGTGGAAAAGGAAAGTATAAAGGTAAACTACCTTTGATATGTGTTAAATGTAATAAAGTTGATCACATTACAAATAGATGTTCTGACATGAATAAAAATGAAAGAAGTGACAAAAGGGAGAAAAAATATTGTATAAATAGAGACTACAAGGACAAAGGAAAGAAATCTTGTTCATAGTAGAGGAATAGGACACTGTGCATGAAATTTCTAATCAAGTTGATGTTGAAGAAGTTGTGTATGTTGCAATAAAAGATTATTCTAATGATGAAAGGTATGAACATGAAAAGCCTCTTATTTCACATGCTAGCAAGAATGATACATGGATTATTGATAGTGGTTGTTCATGTCATATGATTGGTGAGATTGATAGGTTTGAACATTATGATGAAAAAACTATCAAAATTGGAAATGATGTTCCATGTCTTGTGAAAGAAAATAAAATTATTATGCTAAATGAGAAGATTAGATGTGAAAATACTTATCATGTGCAACAACTAGAATATAATCTATTTAGTGTGGCACGGTTCAATAACTCAAGTCGCTAACTAGATTTTCAAAATAAAAATATGAAAATCTATGATGATGTTGGAAACTTGATTGGTACTAGAGGATAAACAAGAGGTAACTTGTTCTACCTAGATTCTATTGAGGATACATGTTTGATTGTAATCATTGAAGATATATGGATTTAACATAAAAGGTTATGTCATTTTAATTTTAACAATATAATCAAGGTTAGTAGGAAGAAATGTGTGAGGTTTACCGAGCTTTAAAAAACCTAATAAAGTGATGTGTAAGCAATGTCAGATTGGTAAAATAACCAAGTCAAGTTTTAAGAGAATAGCATATTCTTATAATGATGTGATAGAGTTGGTTCATACAGATCTTTGTGGTCCTATGAAAGTTCAATGTTATTGTGGTGATAGATATTTCATATTATTTGTTGATTACTATTCAGGAATGATATTTGTGATGTTTTGAAAAAAAATCTGATGCATTTCAAATATTCAAATGGTAGTTGAGATAGAAATATGTAAGTCATTGAAATGTTTGAGATCTAATAGAGGAGGAGAATTCATGTCCAATGATTTTACTATCTTTAGAAATGGGAATGGAATTGTTCAAAGGAGGAACATATATATTGTTGATTATGCTAGAACACTGTTGATTGAGAAGGAGGTTGCACAAATATTCTAGAGAGAAGTTATCAATGCTACTTTTTATACACTAAATCAAGTACAACTAAAGAAAGCTACAAAAAAAATTACCTTATGAACTCTAGTATGGACATACACCAAATGTTAGTTATTTCACAATCTTTGGAAGTAGGTGCTATATTCTAAAAGATGATAGAAATGGAAATTTTGATTCAGAAAGTGATGAAGGTATATTACTAGGCCATTTCAGTAGAAGAAAAGCATATAAATACTTGAACAAAATTACTAGAAAAATGTTAGGAAGTGCAAATGTGAGAATTGATGAGTTTGTAGAAAAGAATGATGAAGAAAATAAGAAAAAACCTAAATATTATTAGAGATTTGTATATGTCCAGGAAGGTTCATTGGGTACCCTACTTGAGCAATAGTTAGAAGTAACCAAGTGACAACACATGATACCTAAGAAACAACAAGTTACAATTGAGCAACATGTTGAACCTTCACTAGGTAGAGAAAATACTAAACAATAGATAACTAAGCTAGTATTAGCAAATTATGTAAGAAGGAATCATTCATTGAACTAGATTCTTGGAGACAAGGATGTTGAAATCATGACAAGAAGTAACTTGAGAAACAATACATGTTAGATTTATGAATTTGATCCTAGAATAGTAAAAAATGCAGTTGAGAATAAAAATTCAATCAATGCTATGAATAAACTGATTGGACAAATAGAGAAGAACACATGGACACTGGTAATGAGACCCAAGGATAAGAATTGTATTGGCACAAAATTAATTTTTAGAAACAAGTTGAATGAAAATAGAGAAGTAACAAGGAATAAAGAAAGGTTGGTATGCTAAATATATGCATACGAAGGAATTGACTCCAATGAGACATGCGAACATGTTGCTAGAATAGGAGTCATAATTTTAATTACATATGTTTGGAGCAATCATATTATTTATTAGATTGCAAGTTCAACATGTGAAAGATGGTATATACATAACTCAATCCAAGTATATCAAGGAGATATTGAATAGATTTAGCATGGAATATTAAAAACCAGTTGGTGTTGGTTTATAAGCCTTATTGCCTATTAGTGCCTAACACTTAGTCATTTCCTAGGTAGGGTTGGTCGGTCATCACTACAACCGAGCCATTCAATGAAGGTTGAGCTACATGGACTTTGTCTATATTTTCCCTACATGTCAAAAAAGTCAAAGGTTATTAAGCACCCCATTGTAGACTGAGTCACAATATATGTTGAGTGAAACATATAGAGACTGAGCTATATAAAGTTAATTTATGTTGAGTGAGTCAGTACATGTCAAGCCTATAGAAGGCAAGGGACAGCATGAATATTAGTTATCACTAAACGCCAGGATATTCAATTGCTAAGTAAACTAGTTTTGACATATGTGTTTGTAATGGCACAAACACTTATGTAAATAATTTTGGTCAACTTCTATATGATATTTTTGGGTTATAGAGATAGCTAAGGAACTAATTACGTATCTTGTTAGAGGACATCAATCCCAAGGAAGGTAGAGTAACCAATTAAAAAATCAGAGGGACTAAGCAAAAAAAGGGTAAATTTGGGATTGTTGATTATGATCTAGAACCTTCCATGATTGTCTATTAAGAAGGAACCAAGCCCTAAATAATTATGAGTTTTAAGGAACATCATGAACGCATGAAATGGTCAAGGACATAGAAAGGAAGGCTAAGTTTGATGAAAAGATCAAATAGAGAAACCTAGCAATGAAGAGCAGAATGGACTAAATCAGATAAGGAGATCAATTTAGACAAGGGAAGAGGAGATCCATAATTTTTCATTAAATGGTAAATGAAGGATCAAGTACTAAGACATTATAACCAGTGTATAAAGGGAGAACTCTTCATAGAGTGATTTTAATAGACCTAATTGTTGATGACAAAATTGTGACTGAAGAAGACAAGAGTCAGATGGCTATTAGACTTGAAGAAAGGTCATCTAATGTGTAGAAGCTAACTAAATATTTATTTGGACATGATGAATCAATTGTTACTTGTAAATCAAGAGCTGAGTAGAAAGAATGTGGAAATAAAAAATCTAAGATCACAAAGTGACCCACTGAGGAATGAGTTAAGATCAGAGAAATAACTTTTGAAAGAATGAATAAACTTAGTGAAGTTATAAGATACTTTGAAGAACTGTTGAGTTCACCAAGGTCATCCAATGATACTTCTAGTCTAGGACATATCAAGAACTCTTCATCTGCTAAAGAAGGTGAATCATCCAAGAGTGGAGAGAAAAGAAATGTAAAACCTTAAGGAAAACCTACATGTCATCATTGTAGCAAAGTAGGAAATATAGAAAACATTTACGAAAGAAAGAATGGTGACTGAAACCCTAAACCTAAGTTTAGTGGTAATTTCTTTATTTGTAAGAAACAAGGACACCAAGGACATGAATGTCGATCAAAGGCAAGTGATACACCTATTGCACCTAGATTTGAAGGTCATTACTACATTTTTTGGAAACATGGACATAGAACTCAAGAAGGCAGATCAAAAGAAAAGTCCAACTGGACATCTAAGAAGCAAGCATGTGCACCTAAGCAAGGTAACTCTTACAATTGGGATTACAACACATGGTATAGTTGTCACTATTGTGGAGAGGATGGTCACATTCTAGAAAATTACATTAGAACACATTTCAGAGGCAATTACAAGAAATGGTTAAATGGAAGCTTGGTTTTCTTTAGTTGTCATAAGGGTTGGACATGCTAGTAAGAATTGCAGAACCCAAGCACCAGCACCAAGCAATGAACACATCAAAGGAAAATAAAAAGTTGACTTAGAAAAATTAAAGAAGGAGATGAGTAAAACCTAGAAAAAGAAAGTAGAAGCTGAAGGTAATGGATCAAACAAAGATGAGATCACCCAATCCAATGGATCAAGTGATCACACCACTTCTAACTAAGAAAAGAAGGTATGTTTGGAACTGTACACTTGAATGATATATTACACTCCAATTCCTAACAGGAAATGTGATTGAAATTCCATATATGAATGAATAAAGATACACTAGTACAAATCTGAGAAAAGAATTGATCAAAAGAATTCAATGCATAATCAATGTCGAGCATCAGTCTTATTGCCTATGGCAATTGAGTAATGTCATATAAGTTGAGCATTCATAAAAAACCAAGGTAATATGATGACCAATTATTTGAAGGAAAGAAGTGTGATCATAATGATGCATGAAGGAAAAAACATTTGTAATGCCCCTACTTTAGTACATTGGATTTATTCCAAACCTATTTTGAGAGATTGATTGTATATATATCAAAATTTTATAGTTAATTTTTATTTACCAAGTGATTTTAGTGCACATAGGAGATTAAAGGTGATTTTAGTGAAAGAAAAAGCAAATCACAGCATGCCATTGGAAAATTTGAAGAACTAAGTAAGGTTGGTTTGAAGTATTAAGTTATTTTTGAAATTGTTGAAGTTTTAAAACCCTAGTTTCGAAATGCCATTGTTTGCATCTGGGAAACAGATGTTGAAGGAAAGTAACACATGGATTGTAAGGAACTACCAATGTCCTCCACCCAAATTTAAGACCTACCTTGACATTGCAATGACTAGAGATGCATTTGGTGCCCTATCATCGATTCTATCTAGATCTTGATGGTTCACAATGTTCAATCATGTTACATGTGCAAGGTTACAATGATTAGAGACTATAAAATATGAGTTTCTTATGACAAGCTATGTTATAATGGAATCTTGAAATATGAAAACAAAATTATTGTTGAGAAAGGGCTTACTCTTTCCCTAGCATTTCCTAGAGTATTCAAAGTAGGATGGATAAAGATCATACTAAGCTGAGTACATGATATGAAATTGTGTTTGGAAAGTGGACCAATCAAGATAAACAAAGAAATCATTCACCAAGTTACTGGTTATCCCACCTTGGATAGAGAAAAGACTATGAGATATGCAATGAAAAATGTCATCGAGGATCAGATGATGGCCAAATGGAATGGTCAAGGAATGACTATTAATGGAATTGATGATCTTATTATTGAGTTTTCAATGTGTATAATTATGCACAAGCTATATAAGTCAAGCCAGCTAAATAGTATTCCATGCATTGTTGTGGACCTAGCTAACAAAATTGTAAAGAAATATCATAGTTATGACCTAGTCGAGCTACAACTAGTACTATCAAAAAATCTTGGAGCAATTCAGAAGGCCAAGAATGTCTTGTTTAAGTTCATAACTTTGCTAGTCTATATATTTTTCTACATGCAAAATTCATTTCCTCTGGTAGGCATAGTTGTATGGGATGGGACAAGAGTGGTCACTAAGAAAATCAGTGTTTTCTTTGAACAACTGGGTGAAAATGTTGAGACCATAATAGATAATTATTTTGATGGATTTAAGAGAAAAATGAAGAATAGAATGAGGATCCCATACTCCATGGTAGATCATTACTATGAAGATGTTTGTTTCATGGTAGATAAAGATTTCACATATGCATGGGCAATGTTACTAAGAGTTGCATGGTTAAGACCAATGCAATATAAAGTAGATGTGGATGAAATCACTGCAGTAGTTACTACATTTTTGTTTGAAGAAATAAAAAAAGATGTTGATCCCTTTGGCAATTATGAGTCATCCAACCTTAGGATGGTGATGCAAACAAAAGTGCCCAAGATGGATAGGAAAAGGAAAAAGATGATTGCAAATCTTGAATGAAAACTTGGCAAAGAACCTATTCAGATAATAGAGATAAAAGGTGAAGACAAAAAATCCAATGATGAATAAGACGAAGATGAGGAATCAAAGGGTAAAGAGCAAGTTGTTGTTGAGCCCAAGGCAACCAAACAAAAAAAAAATTGTAATTTTTGATCCTAAGGTGAAGGAGGATCTAAAAAAAAATGTAAAGAAGACAATTACAACTCCTAAATCTGAGCCTAAGAGGAGGATATTAACAAGATCCAAGGTAACTCAGCCCTTAATTGCTAAAATAAAGAAAATCTATGTTAAGAGGAAACACTCAAAATAGATCGAGTAGAGTCCACAAATGAGGACAAGAAGGAATTGATTGTCACACCTAATGAGGAGGAGGATGGAGGAGAGAAAATAGAGTCTAATAATATGAGCAAGCTTCAAATTGTACCTAGACAACCTCTTATGACAATTGATCAAGTATGTAAAAATAGTAGGAACTTGGCTGGCATAGCAAGCTTTAAGCAAATTAAATATGATTCTTTGCATAAGGAAGATCAGGAGAAATTTGAAAAGGCCATGATAGATATGATGAAAAAAATAAAATGCACACCTATAGAATTAGGAAAGGGTATTCCTATGAATTTTGATAATAAAATAGATGCAAAATGGAAGTGGGCATTATCCATTAAAAGGAAAATAAGGGAGACTACATTGTTGTAAACAATGCTTGACTTAGGGAAGACACATATGTCTATTTCCCTAAGAGATTTTTATAAGAAATTCATGCCAAAAGTAAGGGCATTTAGAATTTTAAAGAATAAGTTAAATTAGGTTGAAAAAAAAAGCATTTGGATTGCTACTTCCATTGATCGAAGAAGAAAATGAGGAAGAGTGAAGAGATGTTATATAGTTAGATAACAAAGAAGTTGACGATGAGCTCAGGAGATTAGAAGAACAAGTGAGGAAGTTAGTAGAGGGAGGTGAACAAAAAGATGTTATCACTATAGAGGATTTTCTTGATTCATCACCATAGAATTAGAATATCTTAACTAAGGAAGATTTGAAAAATGTAGAAACAAACACCTCAGACACCTCTCTTCCATCCACCAATCCAATTTTATTAAAAATTCAAGATTATCCATGGATGGATAGTGCATCAAGTGATGGTATATAAGTTACATTAGCAATGTTTATTCTAGACTTGAGTGTCAAGCATCAAGGCAAGGCCATCATTGTACTACCAAAGTCTATACATGTAATTGATGGACAAGGAGAAGAGAAAGAAGATGCAGACCAATCTACTTAGGATGCCTTAGAGGGAGATCAGAAGGTAGAACCATCTAAGTCAGCAGAGATTGGGAAGGCTAAGGAGCAAGAGGTTATCCAAGCTCTTATTCAACTGTCAAGTGTTGTTCACATTGATGCATTAACTATTAGACTTGTTCAATAGGTTACATCAACTCAACAAGAGCACACTAAACAATAGACACTTGGACCGAGTGCAAAGGGGAAACAATTGCAAATATCACTACCAAGTGACAACACCCCATGATCACAGATAATGAATAATTTTCTTGAATCTCTAGAGACTACAATGAGTCTAGACGAGGTCATTACATTGCCCAAGTATGAACCTAACAATATGACATTGGAACAAATGCATAATCTACAAGCTTTGGTGAGTCGTAAGACAAAGAAAGAAAAACTAAAGGCAGAGTTCAATAAGAAGTAGGTACTCGATGACATTAATGATATTTTTGTAGATTCTTTTGATATCCATGATGTAAATGGGAAAAAATAAATTTTGGAATAGTTAGTCCATATCATTGAGAAAGTGAATAATGAGGATATAGAGACCAATGTGAAAATGATGAAATGGTCTAAGAAAAAGTTTGAGCATAAATTTTTGGAGCATGTCTTAACAAAAATAGAAATAAGACAGGTTGAGATTTCTAACCTTACAACTAGTTTGGAAGGAACTTTGTAGATTATTCATTCATTATATATAAAACTTTGTGATGTTGATTTCTTTATCAAGGAGAATCAACACTCCATTGATCAATTACAAGAAGATTTGAAGACTTGTGCTAATTCATTGAGCAAGAATGCAACTTCAAGCTCTCATTCATATAATAAATTATTATTTGGTCGAGGGAGATTAGCCGAGTTGATGGCTTAGGAAAAAAAATTAGAAATAAATTGATTTCAATTCAACCATGTTGCTACCTCATCTGTAGGTGATGTAGAAAGAACTATCAACTGAAACAAACTTAATTAAGAGAGATAAGTATGTTGCTACCACTCAACTCAACAATACAAGAACAATAAGTATGAACATGCATGAGCTATTAAATGATTTCCCTTTTTAAAATAATATATTATTGTTATATCATTTTTGATATAGTTTTCCATGTTGTTGCAGATTCCTTTATCACCTCTTCACTACTTCCTTGGCCATTCAGTTGGGTGAGTCCCAGGTGTTTAAATCTCAGAATAAACCAACTCAATCTGTTGATCCTAAGGTAGTGTATGATTAATTACATATTCAGTATATGTCAGCTTTTATGGCTTGAGGAAACAATTCTAAGACTTGCAGAAGTACAATTTGGTTCTAACTTACATCAATAAAAGAAAGATGTTTGGACTCAACTTGACAATTTTTCTTTGCTCAATATGGAAAGATGAGTCTCTTTCATATTACAATGCAAACTTCTCATGGATGTACTTCCTTTCGCTATAATTTATAATGCAAAAATGAAAGAATGAAGATGTATTAGTCAAAAAACAAATGACCACTTAACCTGGTCTAACATAATATAGAAACGTGAGCCTTGGCTTGATGTTTAATAGCTGGCTTCCTCACAAAACCAATCCATATGCAATATCAGAATGTGTCTGATTTTTTCCTTCATCAAGGGCGTAGAAACAAGGAGTAAAATTGTGGAAATAAAATGCAGGAGTAAAACTATGGAAAGAAAATGTAGGACTAAAATCATGTGGAGGAAAAATACATATCTGACTTCTCTTGACTTCCAAATATATGTAAAGGCATTCAATTTCTCAAAGGCTTCCAAGAAGCCATAACTTTTAAAGAAAATGTTCTACCTTCTTGGATGCCGATATAATATTCCAAGTGTACATTTTGGTTTCAAGAAAAGAATTGAAGAAATAAGGTAAATAATTTGAAGTTTATAAATCAAGGATAATTTGTAATAAATTTATCTACTTACACATAGATGTATTTATAAGATGGCATTATATTATATGTCTTATATTATTATTAGATAGAATCTTGTATAAAAATGATATTATGGTGTCACCTTTATATCTATATCTATGTGCACATACATAAATATGTGTTACAATGAAATGATGGATAAGTCAACAATAATCAGTTAAAGGTATGCATTTTAAGTAAGTTAAAATCATTAATATTTTTAATGTTTATCTAATAGCTTATGCGTGTCCAAATGATTGTACCCTGCTATACAAGTCACTAGGTCCTTACCAAGATAGTTAGAGGTCATACCTGTCAACTAGATAAGTGGACTAAGATAGTACCCCATTCTGTTGATCCCATTTAGCAATGTTTCTCCCCTTCATCTTCTCCTACAATCACCTGTGCAACATTTTCCATGATAATAACAAGTTCCATGATAAATCCATAATAACATTTAATGTAGCTATTAGCAAGGAATTTAATTATGAACCATAATTTCAAAACCAAGAAATTGCTAACTACTATCATCATTATATGATAAATAATGGATAACGACCATCATCATTAAATAGTTAAACAAATAATGAATACAACGAATATATTTAACTAGCCTTTTCAAACAATTATGAAAGAAAATCCATTCAATTCAATAGCTATAATAAATTAAAACTAGGTCAAAATTTGGGATATATCAAAGTGCACCTTTGACACCTACTGGAGATCCTAAAATTGACATATTCAGTCAGATAAAAGCCACCAGTGAAATCATGGAGAAGACCAAAAGCATAAATAGGATACAATAAATTCTTAATAAAGTGACAAAAAAGTTGTAGGATATCATTTAGTTAAAGGTCACAGAATCAAATCCTGAGAAGAAAACTAAAGAAGTGACTAAAGTCTTTGATAGCCAATTTAGTAAGCTTGAGGAAATTTCATCTACCAAGGTGTGGGGAAATTAAGGACTTTAGGGCCATTAGGGGTATTTTTAAATGGTTATCTTGCTTTTTTTAGGTGTTAGGAGGATGGATAATAGAAACACAAATATATTGCAAGATATGGTGAAAATTTCATAACATGCTGGGGGTTTAGGTTACATTATGTCATTCATGAGGTTGGGCCTGATGTGAGAAGTTGTATCACCTAGAGGGAGATTGAATTGATCAATGCGTTGGTCATAAGGGGAAGGGCCAAGAGAAAGGTCCAATGTTTTGAAGCTTTGGGGATGGGCAAGTGTTTTGGACCATTCAATGTTGTGCCAAGAAGAAGCCTATCATGTTGAAACCCTAAGAGAAACTTGAGAAATCTAAGAATCTCTATGTCATATTGGTATCAAGTCAAATTTATAAAATTGGTGTATGGTAGAGGAATGAGATCGAGAAAATGCTAATACAATGCCTCCTAAAATAATAAAACATCAACACTTGGAAGAGATGGATCGAAGGATAGTTGAGAAGGAGATAGCCAAATTGAAGGATATATTGAAAATTTTAAAGAGAAAAGAAATGCAAGGAATGGTCTAGACAACTCTAATGAGGAGATAGAGGACATAGAAGAAGGAAATCCTCCTAAAATATAAATTTCTATAGATGAGAAACCTTTCATAAATACCATCAAAGAAACACCCATAGAGTGCAGAAGATAAAGTGGAAGGTCCCACATTCATTGGAAAGATGGATGTGTATAAACTTGTTGATAAGATTGAATCCTTGGAGAACTATTTTAGAAATAAGGAGGTATAAATTTATAATAAGGCCAAGTTTGTAAAATAATAGACTAAAGGGATCCAACTTGTTGTGGTGGAATTTCATACAAGGTGAGAGGAAAAGATTGGGGAAGAGTGTGATTAGTAAATGGAGTAGAATGATGAGTCAATTGAAGGGGAATTTTATGGTAGAAGATTATGAACTTAAAACATCAAGAAACTTCATAGTCTAAAATAGAAGGACCTTTATGATGAATGCTTCTAGTTAGAATCAAGGGATAAGGAGAAATTTAGAAGGAAGCGGACAAATTAATAGAGGAAAAGGGAGAAGAAACTTACAAGGGAGATAGAACTTTGTAGGGAGAAACAAATCTAGTCACCAAGGAAGAAAATGGAATTTAGGTTCTAGAGAAGCTGAATATAGAGGTAGGAGACCCAATGGAAGGGGTAGGAATGGTGGACTGGGGAGAGGACTTGGTGTCTTCATAGAAAGGTTTTATATTATAACTAGGTAGGACACACCATGTGTAAGTGTCTAGAGAAGTCCTCAAAAAGTCATAGAAGAGAGAGAAGAAATAAATTGATGATTGAATAAGAAAGCCAAAATTTCAATTCCACGATTGGAAATAAAGGACTTGTTTAAGATGGAGAAACATTGATGATGTGAAGGACCTTATTAAAGGTGACACAAAGGCCATAACCACTATGGAGGAAGACACTTTTCAAGACTAGCTAAAGGTATATTGAAGGGCATGTAAGGTTATAATAGATTACAATATATTATAGATTAACTAAAGATATAGTTTTAGTAAAGATGATAGAAAAATTAAAGTTAATAAGATAGCCACATCCTAAATTCAACAATGTTTCTTGTTTGAATAAGGGATGAAATGTCTTGGTTGATGAGAAAGTGTACGTTGATTTTGAAATAGTTAATTATAAAGATCAATTGGTTTGTGATGTAATTTCTTTGGATGCTTTCCATCTATTATTGGTGAATCCATGGAATATGATGTGGATACTCATTACAATAGGAAGAAAAATATCTATCTACTTACCAAGAATGATAGGAAGTTTAGGATGGGTCAACTACCAGATGAGGAGATAGAAAAGAAAGTAGGGTCAAGTTTCATGTTAGTGGATGGTAATTAGTTCTTCAATATGATGAGGGAAGAAGACAGTCAAGGGTATTCCTTTCTATTAAAACCCAAAGACTAGTTTTATGTAGGGGATTAAAGAAGGATGACATTCCTAAAGATGTAGAAGCATTTTGGTACAGGAGAACCACAATAAATTTTAATGATATTCAATGGAAAGACTAAATTTTAATTCTTTTGAATCCTTAGGAGTGTTTATGAATATTGGCTATTTCATTGGACCCATTTGTGAGACCTAGCTCCAAGATTGGTGTACTATAAGTCCTTAGTCAACTATGGTCAAAGGTGTCAAATATACTAGAATCTTAGGATAGATTATTTTTTCATGTTTCAACATGTTCTTCTCCATATTGAATCAGTTAGAAACCAATTTGGTTAACTTTTGCAAAAATGCACTAAAATTGCAAAGTTGTTCAAAGTTGTCAATCAACTTTTTAGCAACTTTTTGCTAAATGTTGTAAATTGAACCGCAACAGCTTTATATGGTTCAAATAGTTTTTATAACTATTATGGAGGCCTAAATTATCCCTTTGAGGTAGTTGGTAGGCAGAGATATGTAATTTTGCCTTCAAATCAATAAAAATATCAAGTTTTCCTACAAAATCTACTGTTGAAATGTGTTTTATGAATGCCCTCTAACATATAAGTATGCATATCTAATATGGTTGGATATCTTGGTTAATAATCTTTCTTTTGTACTTGGAATGAGGTACTAATTCGCTCTACAGCTCAAAATATTCCCATTTTACTAACTGGTGTCCCATTTTGTGCCAGTACCTAGGGTTTCATCTATTTTCCCCCATATCTTGAGATTCCACCATGCAAAATTAATGAACCTGGGTGGAATCCAAGTTAGTAAAATTTATTTTATGTTCCTTTTGGTTTTAGGTCAAAATATGTAGGTTGGAGAGAGAAACTTGATGCCCTAGGCATGCAAGATCCATGTGCATGCTAGAAATATGTAGCAACATCTCCCATAACTCGTTAAAAAGAATGTTTCAAGGCATGAAAATTAGTGTGTGGTCATATTAAATTATCCCACTCATGTTCCAATTTATGGATTGAAGTTTTTTTTAAAGGATAGGGTACTTCATTTGTTAATGGAGGCCTAATTGCCTACATTCCTAAGTGAGGCTTCAAAAACTCAGTTGCTACATACTTATCTTGAGATCCCAAGCTTTTTTTAAGTTTTATAAACCTTAAAAGGTTATCCAAATTGGTGGTTATTTTCTTTGGGTTGTCAGGAGATTTTTGTGATTTTCCATGTTCAAAGCTACAAGCCAAGTCTTGAGTTTGTGAAGCAACTAGCTAATGAAAGTTGCATATTTTGAATCTAATGTTGGATTCATGTTAGTTTGGACCTAAATAGACCCTTTCTATACTTGGAAGTCACCCATGGTCCTTATTTGTGTTTGGGTTTTTTTTGTCAAATAAGCCTTGTGATGCCCTTAAGAGCAACTAGCGATTAGTTGTCTTTGTGATAGGTTTTCCTTGTGATTGGGGATTCCTAGGAGTGGTGGGTTGTGATAACCATTACCATCCTAGAAAGAACTTGTGTTAGGTGTTTTGGGGCTCATTGGCTTAACAAGGACACTCATTGCTCCTTAACCATCAGTGAAGAGGATTCTAGGAACCTTTTCCATTCTCATTACCTAGTCCCATTACATCACATTTTTTGGACAAGTATAAGTGTAGAGTGGAGGGGGAATTTCCAATCACCTTACCACCCATCAGAGACATTAGTCATCAACTAGATTTTATCCCTGGTACAACCTTACCAATTAAGTTGTCATATAAAACAACACTAGCCCAAAATATGGAGATTGCCAATTATATACAAGAACTCTTAGATAAGGCATTGGTTAAGGAGAGATTAATCCCCTTGTGTAGTCCCCAAATGTTAGCCCCTAAAAAAGGATGGAAAATAGAGATTATATAGTGACTCAATAGCCATAAAAAAAATCTCAACTAGGTATAAGTTCCCAATGCCTACGATTGAGGATCTTTTGGACTATTTGGGAGGATCTTGTTACTTTTCCAAGATTGATTTGAAGTATGATTATCATCAAATTAGAATCATGTAGGGGGTAAATGGAAAGATACCTTTACGATCAATGAGGGTCTTTATAAATGTATAGTCATGTCATTTACCCTAAGTTATACAAAGTACCTTACATTTGATGAGTGATGTATTGGTAGAATTTATTGCCAAATTTGTGCCTATTTATCTTGATGATATTCTTATGTTTAGAAGGACTAAAGTGGAGTACATCAAACACTTAGATCTAGTATTAAAAAGGCTACATGAGGAGCGATTGATGATTAATCTAAAAATGTTTGAATTCATGAAAGAGGAATTGATATATTTTGGCTTTGGCATCTCCATGGAAACCTAAATATAAATCCTTCTAAAGTAGAAGCAATCTTGAAATAGCCTCTAACTTTACATTTATTTTCATTAGACATTTGATTGCATTGTCCATGGTTTTCTTAATAACATCAACCATTTCCTTCAATTTATTTGGGATATTGTTTAAGATGTCCTAAAACTTGTTAATAAATTACCCATGGTCTTCCTTGAGATAAAAGATACCCTAAGCAAGGGTTTAAGTACTTGTCATGATACTGTCTAATTTTGGGCTAGCAAGGGAGGTTTTCTCCTTTGCATCATTGATTTTTTCGATTGAGCATATGATGCAAGAACATCCTTGGGTAACTAGAAATCTTACATCACCATAAATATTTCCTTCTAGTTTATCTATTTACTTTTAATTTGGAGATGTCCCCTATTATTTTAGGTTGTGATGATCCAATTGGCTCACTTTCTTAAATGATCCTTATGGAATGCTCTAGGCATCTTGGATATCTTATGTCTACCTTCACATATTATACCAATATTTCCATATGAACTTATCTTAAGATAGATCCAACCCTATTCTAAGAGTTAGGATGGCAAGTTTGAGCTTGTGATGAAGATTCACAACATTTGATGCCAATGGCATGTTGTTCTATGTTGTAGTGCATTTCATCAACTCTCTTCTATGTTTTCACAATACAATGTATCTATTCGGGGTTGTTCTTATGCATTTGGGCCTAACCTATCTATTTTTAATACATTTCTTTTCTCTTGGAAATCAATGACTAGATATGTCAACTTGTGGTTGGTAATCTTTTTTATAAGTAGGGTAGTATTCCTTGTTTCATTAGTGCTAGATGAAAACAGTGCTAAGTGATTAGAAGATAGAAGGACAGGAAGATATTATGTACAAGAAACTAGGATAAGTAGTGTCTATTTGACATTTCATATTGAGAATGGTGATGTAATATTTCCATTTGCAAGCCAACTTGATTATAATCTAATGAAATTTATTTCTTTGTGTTAATCTTAGATTAGTTTTGACATGTGAGTGAAAATATAATTAAATCATTTACTTAGTTCATTTTGAACAAGTAATACATTTCAAGCATAAGTTGTTAGATAGTATGTTCTAAGTCACTCAAGTGTCGAGTAGATAGTAAGTGTCAAGCCACTTAGATGTTGAGTGATCAATGGATGCTGAGTCATTCAAAGGCTGAGTTACAACATTAAAGTTGTAGTTAATACCAAGCATCTGGGACTTCAAGTGTCGAGTCATATAGTTTTGACATAGTTGTTTGCAATGATAGAAACTACTATCTAAGTTATTTGGAGCCAACTTAAGGATTGTTTTGCAATCTTAGATGATAAGGACAAATATTTATTGAGAATCCCTATGTAGTACATGCAGCCAATCAAAAAAATGGAAGGTTTAAGTGGCAATATGGGTGAATCACAATCATTGATTCATACTTAACCCTAAGTCACCTAGGTCTTCTTAAGGAGGATAGACCCTAAACATTTTATAAATGTAGAAGGAGAAAAGAGAGAAGTTTGCATGCACAAATAGAGCATTTGTGGTGACTAAGGAGTTGTGAATTGAGATACATTGTAGAATATTTTAGAGGAGAATGGAGGAATGGAATTAGAAGATAGTAGAGATACATCTGATTAGTGAAGATCAAGTACACATTAGGAAAGAGGTGATCTATTATCTAGCAGTAGAGTTCTAACCATAAGATCATTGCTGAGACATTTTAACAAGTGAATTAGTTAAATCTCTTAATAGAGTAATCTTAATAGATTGTTGTATATCCTTTAATGGGGTGCTTACTTCATTGTAAGTTAAAGTCCTTTTACTAGGCACACTTCTAACAAGTTGTTGAAATTATTTAACAGGGTAAGATCTAATAGTCTTGTAAGTCTTTAATAGGGTAGACCTTTCATAGGGTAGATCATGTTTCATGATCAAACATTGTAGCCTTCATTGGATACACTTTATTACTAAATTAGTGCAACAATTATTAGAAAACTTGGGAGCCAAAAGGAAAACCAAGAGTGCACAATGCAAGTTTGGATCAATACTTGTATGTATATTTTCCTATGTGTAAAACACATTTCCTTCCTTTGGTAAAGTTGGATGGAAGACAAACAAATCTATTACAGAACAAATAGATGAATTCATTGAGCAAATGGGAGAGAATTTTGAGTGTATTATGACTAGTTACTTTCAGGACTTTAAGAAGTTAATGAAACAAAGACATGGGATTCTAGTGTCATTAATTGAGAAATTTTTTTAATGATGTTTGCTTTCTAGTTGATACTAATTTCACATATGTGCAGGCTACAATTCCAAGGCTAAGATGGTTAAGACCTCCAGGATATGAGATTAATGTTGTAACATCCAATTTTATCATGTCTTAATTAACAACTAACATGCTCATAGGAAAATAGTAATCACTTCATTTTTATAGGAAGACAGTTAAATCAGTTTCATTAATATGAAAGATATTGACAATTAAATTAGTTAAAAAAAATTTCTTAACTAAGGAATTAAAACACCATCAAATGAATTTACTATAGAAATTGAAATCCACATACCATGGAATTTGAACCAATAAATCATTCTAAGAATGCCTCTGCAATCACCCAGATTAGTCCACAAACACCACTATAACAAAATCATATAATGACTATCATTCAATACAATTATATCAAAAACAAATGACAATTACTATTAAATACCACTACATAAAATTAGGGCATCACAAACCACAGTATCATTTAGGGCATTAAATACCATTGAATCATTAGGGCTTTGAATACCACTATATCACTTAGGGCTTCAATTTCCATTGGATCATTTAGGGCATTAGATACCATTATATCAAATTAGGGCTTAAGATACTATGGAATCAATTAGGGCTTCAGATACCACTGTATCATTCCTTTCCTTCTCATTGCCTAATTGTAGCAATAACATATGATTAGAAGATATGATCATATTTATTATTCATATAAATGAAAGATAACAATCCACCAGTTAAAACTATCTCTTGAAACTAAATGTAAAATAACTCAATTAATCTTACCTTAGTCTTGCATATACATTATAAAATTAAAAATACATGTTTTTGATAAACAATTGAATGCATAGTCTATCTCTGTCTAACACGCATTCGACATCTTGGGGAGAGGTGAAACATTCTCAAGGGATTAACCACCCAACTTCAAACCTTAATTTATTCCCCACAGGATCTCTAATGGGAAAGGCCCTCCATACCTAGAATTAAACTTAGAACATCTATCATCTATTGAGCATCCTATTATTTAAACACACCACTAGACTTAACAGGAGGAGTTACATTAACAGGATCATGCATGAACTATTAAATAATTCATATTAAAAATGATAAACATTGTTATGTCATAACTAATACTATTTTCATGTTATTTGAAATTCCTTTCTCTCACCTCTTCACCCTTTTCCTTGGTTACACAGTTGGGTGAGTCCCGAGTGTTTGGAATTCTTACAACAACTAGTTCTGTCAATTATACAAGAAGATTACATGCATCCAACATTCATAGCCTCTGATTTGAGAAAGATATTCTTAAAGAATGTATAATTTATTGCATAATTATAATCTCCATTGGCATAATGATCTATGGATCCATACTATGAAGACATATTACAAACAAGGAACATAACACATTGGCTTTCCCATATTGATAATGCAAATATTATCATAGTTATAAATTTTGCTCACACACCACACATAGAAAAGAAAGAAGGTCAAGAATTGTTAAAGAAAATCGATCCTAAAAAAAGTATTCAAGTGAATAAAAGGGATAAATATATATGTTCACCTCCCTCATGACTTCCATTAAAAGAGAAAGCTATGACTTCTTGGCTTCCATCGATTTTGAAGAAAAAAATTCATTCGAATTCAAGCATTAATTTGATTTGAAAAGAAGAGAAATAAAGAGGGAAAAAATTAAGGAGGAGTTGAAAAGTTATAGACTTTATTTTATTATTATAATACATTCTTATATACATTCACATAAGTCTATTGATGAGGTGACATCATTAGATTATATTATTATAATTTATTGGTATCATTTCAATTTTATATTTATCTATTCATATGTAAGTGTTTACTATAATGATAAGATAAAAATTAATAAGAAATCTGTAAAGGTATGTATTATATTTCAACTCAATTATGTTATGTTTCTCAATTTATTTATTTAAATAGCTCATGCGAGTCCCACAGATGTATCCTATTTCAAGTCGCTAGGTTTTCAACCCATTTGCCCAGTGATGGTGATGCTCCCATGCCTAATTCTTTTCTAACAATGCTTCCACCCCTTCGACATGTTTCCTACAAGGAAGTTCTCCATGATTAAATTATATTATCATAATAAACTATTTAATCATGATTAATCACAACGGTTAACCATCTTCTCAATTCCATCAATTCATGACAAATGATCAACTAACTTGTTATCTTTATTTTGAAATTATAACGAGTAACCATCTTACCATTTCATAGGATTATAATCAAATTAACTATCAACTAACTTCATGTGAACCTCAATGGATTTATTTTAAATTAGGTCAAAAATTGGGATGTAACAAATGTGGATGAGGCATCTATAACAATTATAGCTTTTCTTGCAAAAGAACTAGATAATAAGGCTATTGCCTTTGGTAAATATGATGTTACGAAATGAAAGATAACTATGGACTTAAAGACAAAATCAGTATTAAGAAAGAAGAACACAATAGTTAAGAAGCTTAAAGAAAAATTTGGTGAAGGAGTAGAGGAAGATGAAGAAGAAGATGTCCCTCCTCAAGCACCATTGGCCCTAGAACCCAAAGTGAAGGAGAAGATCAAGATGAAGAGGAAGTCAAGCTTGAAGAAGGTGTCAAGGGAGAAGAAGCAATGAACCACCTATAGCCACAAAGAAAAAGAAGAGGAAAGCTATAGCTCCATCAATTAGCAAACCAAAGAAGGTTGTAAAATATAAGCCTCCAGTTCCAGCTACTAGAATGAGAACAAGAGCTACTGCTAAGAAAGCTCAAGAAGTGGAAAAGTCAAAATAAAAGAAGGCCAAGAAAGCTATACAAGATGATGAGTCTGAGAAGGCTTTTTTTTTAGGTTGATATATAATTTATAAATATTCTTGTACTTTGTTTCTTATCATAAATCCTATTTATTTTCTTCCAATGATCTGATTAGTAGTGTGATTCTTTGTTAAATTCATGTTTGGTGTAAGCAAACTTGCAAAAAATAATATAACTATTTCTACATAACCCATAATAGATCTAAAATAAACATATAATTAAAATCCACATGCAAGAGATTAGACAACATACCCACAAAGAATTGTGACACAAGATATACTCTGGAAATCCCTCATTGAGGGAAAAAATATAGCATCCAAAAGCATCCATCACCATGTATTATTTAGAAAAACCACTATTGCAATACAACTATGGAAGCCTTCAAAGCCATAGCCATAGCCAAGCGATCCATGTGAGCAAGCATGAATCAATAATCCCATGCCATGCATCCAACCTACACAATATTCTCCCTTGGCTGACCTGTCAAACCTTGTTCCACTAGACTCTTTCCCTTTTTATCTTCTCTCTTTTTCTCTTCTCACTCTAACAACTACCCTCGTGGTTTCTTATATAGTATCAAGTCCCAAAAAACAACCAAGTGGTATTACATAAACCATGTCCTAAAACCATGTGCTACCTAACCCATTAACCCCACACTCCGCATTGGAAATTTAATTATTTTCCACAATATTAAATAATTACATGAAATAATATCACAATATTATAATACAACTCATCAAGTATATCCCATTGGAAACTTTACATGCTACATGTCTATCTAGGTGCTCCTAGATACAACATTACACAATAAAATATAACAATATTGTGCAATGTGTGCAACACTGATTATCTCAACAATCTCCCACTTGTTGTATACATTGCATAGGGTCAATCTGTAGAAACATAAATGAACAAGGGAATAATCCCTCCTAGCACATCCACCATCATGGATTAAAGTACATGAAGTCCCTCATCTTTGTACCTATTTTCACTGAGCTTTTCACCCTTGTCCAAAGTTGTTACTTAAGCACGACCTCATGAAACATGGAAACAACCTCCAAGTCGTGGTACTTGAACTGTGATGTTGAGTCTCCAAAGAAAGCCAGCTTCCTCTTACTATCAGGATGCACCTAACTATTGTTGGAGGGAAAAAGGGAGAAGGAGAGCATGAAAGAGAATCTACCTAATCTAATCTAAAGAGGTGATGCACCAAAATAGAGTGTTCGGACCAAACTCTGTCGATATATGCACTATTGAACCAGAATGAAACTAAGGATATACACATTCAGACTTCCTTTAATCTAATAATCACATGCACATCAGAAGACCAAAATGAATGACACAAGGAAAGAGAGATTTAGTTATATTATCATACATAGGCCAAGGAGATATAGTAGTGTAGATCATAGATCTCTACAAAACACTAGTAAGAGGCAAAGAGTTCTTGCGCTTCCATACCAATGGCTAAAAGAGATAAGGTAGAAAATCATGTAGTTCAGAGGCACAGGGGAAGTTACAATGAGAATCTATAGAGCAATAAAAGAGAAAATAGTGAAAGGTCGACCTCTACAAAACTCATAAATTTTTGCCTTTATAGCTCAGGCATAATTGGGATGTCCTCCAATTGTAATTACTTTGCAATAACTTGCCATTAAGTCCTATAGAGAAAAATCATGGAGAAAATCTAATTTGGATATGGATTCAGATGCAATGATATCTAATCTTCTATGTCAAATAATGCCTTGAGAGGACGGAAACGGTGCCATTGATTGTCCTGATCAGGTAGATGGATCAACTGGGGGGTGATGGAGTGCTTTTCTACATTCAACATTCATTCTAAAGTGGGTGACATTGATTACAAAGATCAAATCACATAAAAAATCCTGACTTTCTTCATTTCTAAGCACCTGAATCAGTAGGGTCAGCAAGTCAACTAAACTCTACATCCAAAACAAGCTACATGGACCAACAAAATACCATCATTGTACTATGACCCATTTGACATCTGCCACCAAGGATGAGCCGTAATATTACTTTGGAGAAGGGCAGGCCCATGATGTCATCTGTGCCACACGTTGTTGAGACGCTATGTCACTATGGGTAACCTCTGAGAAATTTCCCATAGCGAGATGGCACCCATTGTGGATCCAGACTGATATGACGGCCGTGAAGACTCGCCATATTATTGTGCTTTTTCCTTAAAAACTTCTAGGCCCATGAACCAACTCAACACACCTGGCATCTGACTCATCCCGAACTGGTACCACCCCTGTGGTTCACAAGTGAACACGAGCCCACCTCAGTACGTGTCACTGAGGCACTATGTTGCTATGCATATCCTCTGAGCAATTTACCATAGCGAGATAGTGCCCATCGTTGATCTAGATTGATCCAAGGGTGAGGAAATCTTCATGCATTTGATAGGGGCATGTGTCTAGGCTACTATTGACATCATAAGATCTGCATAGCTGGCAAAAAATCAAAATCCTCCTTCAATCACAGTCACTTTCCCACATTGCTCGAGGTCCCACCATGTTCCTTTACCGATCGGGCGCTATGTTGCTAATGGTGAGAAGAAAAAATTTCTAGATAGTGCCATAGTGCCCTCCAGTGCCGTCACTTTGCCACCCTCATGATAACCTTGGCCCTACGAATTACGAACCCACCTACCATGTGGTGAAAAGGCACTATGTCACTATGGCAAGGGACCATGCAACTTCCCATAGCGAGATAGCGCCAATTGTAGATATCTTTTGATCCGATGATGGGGAAGCTACGAGCCAAAAAAAATAAACTTAGGAAATAAGGAATATACTAAGGTTCAATCATTTAATTTTTTTGATATTCCTGGGATGTTTAGAATAACATTAAACCGGGAAGTGACTGTTGGGTGGGCAAGTATTTAAAATTCAAATATTTGGCAGGGGGCATAATATGTAACAGTACCTACAACAAAATCAAAGTATTTAGCATCTCAAACATGAAGGGAGTCACCTTCTATTATGTCATTGCCACAAAACATACATATAAGCCATCCAAAAGAGAAAGACACGCAACCTTTTGCATTAAAAGTTCATAAAATTCTATACCAACTAAAATGTCAAGCACGAAAAAATTGATCCAAATGTAATCAAATATACTTGTAGTTGTCAAAATATCCATAGCTAAGATAACACCCACAACAAGTGCCAACCCCTCCAACTATCCATACCTTGAAAGGTATACCAAGTGAATCTCACATCATCAACATATCCAATCTATAATTTGTAATTGGAAGCCTCGAGAGAAATACCTACAACATATATACCAATAAGCTCCCACTATAAAAGATAATGTCAAATCTATAACCAATACACTCAACACATCTCAAAGAAGTGAATCCATGTAGTCTCAAGGACATCCAAAATACATAAACCAATAACCTACAAGAATAATTCTCATATAGAATCTCCAACAGTCTCCCAAGCTCTCCACAACCAAAAAGGAAAAGAGATAAAGGCATAACCATGTCATCTCTCACATGACATACATGAGCACAAACTAGTGATCACAATCTCTTACCAATCTCAAATCCAATGTAAGTGAAACTGACCATCTAAGAAGATAACCAAAACAAAAGGGAAACCATGCAAATAATAACATGTATCATGTCCTTCTACATATAGGTCTCTAGATGTAAACTACACAAGTATGATCTAATCCATAAAACCAAACCAAGAAGAATCAAAAACACCTAAAACATACCATATAACTAATCATGGATGTAAGCCTCTCACAAGAAGATCAACTCATAAACCATTCCTAATCCAATGATTATGTCCAATACAAAACCATCTCCCAAACTCAATTAGCATAACAACATATGCACATGGAGATAACCAATGCTAAACCATCTATCAAATGAACCCTATAGATCTAACTTGTGTATCATAGCTCAAAATCCATGTCCATGAAAGACAAGCATAAACATAATGCACCTAAGAGAAACAATGGGTTGTACCTCTCAAGTAGCCAACCACCAAGTAGACCAAGAATGGGGAATGAGAATGCTCATCAAGACATGCAAATCTCCAACCTAGACTCATACAAGAACAATCTCCTCTCAATTCCATATCATTTGAATTTCCCTCAAACTTCCTATTGAAACCAAAGAACTATCCCAACAAATAATTCTCTAATCTAAGGGAAATTGGCATCACCACCATCTCTAAGTATCCATGAGCACCTGCAATCAATAAACCCATGCCAACTCCAAATGCAACATAGCAATATCATGAAGGATCTAGCTTATGATCAATGTACTTAATACTAAGAAACTAAACCAAAATCAATGTCAAAATTCCAACCATGTCCTCAAGAACATAGACATGGTAGCATGATCTAACCATCTCAACCAAATAGACATCAGGCTCCATATGAGCATGTTATAACATGTCAAAAGTCTAAATGCATATCAAGAGTATGCCATGACATAAAAAATTAAACCATCCTCACACCAAGGATAACATGCCAAATGAAAGCATAAACCACACCTTTACCAAGAACCCTATTAGTCCTCAAGATGCAACTATCTCCACACACCATGAAGAAAACCATTCATACATAGAATAAAGAACCATCTCTACACACCATTAAGATAACCAAGAACCCCATGAGTCATCAAGATCTAATCATCTTCACACATCATGAAGATAAAAGTGCACCATGCAAATGTCAAAGGTGCTTCTGCAACAACAATGTGAATACCAACATCTCCTACTCAACCATAGTAGTAAGGATTCATAAAATCCATCTCCTACATGAAGATCCTCTAGTTCTACACTGACACAACCAAGGTATCAGTGGGAAGTGAATACCAAGATCTCCAAACCAAAGAAGATACAAAACAAACCTAGAACTAATCCTGCATTATCACCTCATCACTGTCACAACCTCCCACTAAATCATGTATCTAAGCTATCATTAGCATCATGAAAAAAAACCATCCTCTAACCATGAGAATCAAACAAGGCATCAAACCATCAAAGAACTCAAAGTGCACATCGTGAGCTCATCAAAAGAAACCAAATAACCATGATCCTCAACCAATAAGATATACCACCATAACCAAATCATAAATACAAACCAATGAACATCAAAGAAGTAACTATATATCCAATCATGTCATGCCAAAATCCATAGTACCATGGTCATATTCCTGAGTATAACATCTAAATTTTGGGCTCTTAAAACTTGAAAAAATGTCAAAATCATTGAACCAAAGTTACACCAAGTTGTAGCGCTTTGAATTAGCTATCTAACACCTATAATAAGTCTAAAATTTGATACATTGACAAAAATTTATGGTCATTTTACTAAGATAGTCCTTTTACCATTTTCATCGTGATTTTATTTTTGATGAAAATTTTGACAGGATTAAATTTAATGGCCATCATGAGCTAAAACTAGAAAACACTTTAATTGCCTCTAAACATGGCCAAACTAGGGCATATTATAAATCAAAATTTATGAAAACATTGACCTAGATCCAATGGTAAGGTCTGGTTTTATCTAGAAGGTCATTTTTGCTAGCTCCCCCTAAAAAAACCTCATTTAAATGAAACATCTAAAAAATTCCTTTGTCCAACAATTTCACATGCCCAAAATATATCAATATCCTATCATAAAAGAAAACCCAAAAACCCTCAAATCTATAATATACAACTGATATGTCTTTCCCTTTCTTGTATCCTCTCATGCATTCCTATGGATTCAATCTGGGGTTACAATAATAAAACCTAGCTCTAATACCACTTGTATGGAATACTTGCAATAAAGAATATGATTTTTTCCACATAACCCATAATATATCTAAAATAAACATGAAATTAAAATTCAAATGCAAGAGAATAGAAAACTTACCAACAAAAAATCATGACACAAGATATACCCTAGGAAACCATCATTGAGGGAGAAAAACCCAGCCTCCAAAAGCATCTATTACCATGTACTATTCAACAAAAATACTATTGCAATTCGACCATACAAGCCTTCAAAGCCATAGCACAACCAAGCAATCCATGTGAACAAGTGCGAATCCATACATCCAATTTCATGCTTCCAACCTTCACAAAATACTCCCTTGGCTGACTTGTCAAACCTTGTTCCACTCAACTCTTTCCCTTTTTGTCTTCTCTCTTTTTCTCTTCTCACTCTAACAACTACCCTTGTAGTTTCTTATATAGTAGCAAGTCCCACAAAACCACCAAGTGGCATTAATAAACCATATGCTAAAACCATATGCTACCTAACCCATTGACCCAACATTTCATATTGGAAATTTAATTATTTTCCCCAATATTAAATAATTACATGAAATATTACAACAATGTTACAATACAACTCATCAAGTATATCCCATGGGAAACTTTATATGCTACAGGTCCATCTAGGTCCTCCTAGATACAACATTACATAATAAAATAAAATAATAAAATATAAGAAAAGTATGAAATGTGTCCAACACCCATTATCTCAACATTTGGTGTAGGTGTTGTTGTTTCAACTTCAACTTCTTCTCTAGGCTCATATATTGGCTCTTCTCTTTTCTCAACATTTTGAACATCATTATGAAAATCATTATTAGTCTCAAATAAAACATCAACATTTTCAAGGTTATCTTTAGATCAACAATAGTCATTGAAGTCATCTCTTCTATTACTTCATCTTCCTTAACCAATCCAAGTTCATCAACTTCAATATTTCTATCATTCAATAATCTTTCCATACTTTCTTTAAATTATTCATTATCATCAAGAAATGAATTCTTTCTATTTTTCCTTACTCTCTTAGGACATCTGGATGAAAAATGACCAAATTCTTTACATATCAAACATACGAAAAATTTCATACCTTCTAACTCTCTTTTCATAAGTAGATTAATTCATTCATTGGTCTTGTTGTCTTCCTCAGATCTAAATCGATCTTCATTTATGCTTTTATTCTTTTATATGCAACAAAAAGATTTTAGATCTAGAAACTCAATCTTCTATTTTGTACAAAATTCTAATATCTCACCAAGGAATGCCATCTTCTAGACATCAAAATTAACTCCACCATGCTTCATACTTTCTTTTCCAAAGTGAACCGCTATTGATCTCCTTAAGTTGTTAAGATTTCTCTTCAAGGACCTAACAATCTAATACTCATTGTTAGAAAGTAAAGTGCACAAAGATAACTAAGAGGGGGTGGGGGTAAATTTGTTATCCAACAATTAAAAAATTTAACGATCCTTAACCATGTCAATAATATAACATGCAACCATAAGAAGACATACAGATACAATAACACTAGATATGTTAACTAGGGAAACCTTTGACCAAAGGGAAAACCATAGTGGGGATGGTACCCATAAAATGATGTACTAAAATATAAAAGTTTTTTGTAAGAGGATAGACTCTATTAGGAGCCAATGAAATACATTCATTACATATCGGTCCCAATTAGGAGACTTTGAACCCTTATTAGGATATTCCAACCCTGTTAGTAGTTGTAGAAGACATATGGACCCACTATCCAAATAGCTTTAGTGAAAAGACAACCAAACTCACCAAATTCATTATTCAACAAGTCTATTTATTATTCCTTATATAATAATTGAAATGAATAACTTTAACTCCTCTATCCTCTTGAGCAAACCAATCCTCTTTTGATCTGAATACCAAATCATGAACATCACATCAAAACATTTCATTGGATTTCTTACATACATTTACCAACTTCACATATCACTGGTACAATTTTCACTTCATAAAATCCAATTTGTCTTAAATAATTATGATTTAGCTTCCAAAATATTCTAATCACCATGATGCATTAACAATAGTTTTCCCCAGATCTACTTAGCTGTTGAAAGATTCTGAATATCAATATACTCAAAGTTCTTCGAAGCACTAGCCTTTTTAGGAGCTTGTCTAATTAAGGTTTTACAAAAAACTATGAGGTGTGCCCTATTAAAATATTTTCTCCACACCTATTAGGATCTTTACTCTAATAGGAGTAACCTTGTAAAAGGATTTGGACACTCTAATCTAAGAATAATACCCTATTAAAGGATTTATAATAAACAAATTAGAGTCCTCCTATTAAGGGATTTCAATAGTCACAATTAAAATTAATAGAATCAAAATGATCTTTACTTTTCCTTGTCTTTCTATATCAGATCCTTTAAATCTCTTCAAAAAAATTACATTCCAATATCTGTGTTCTTGTTTAACTTCAGTTGCAAAAAAATTACTTCTATACTCTAATATCTATATCTATAGCTTCTACTCTTTTTTCATTTATTTTCACAACACTTCTAGGATTAATACCAAAAATTTATTCTTTCTTTCCTTAACTAGACCATCAAATCATGATTCAAACCCTAGTCCTGGATGTAAGGATCAAAATTCCATCCTTTCATTCCTTTTGTTGACTACGTGATATTTCCTTATCTTGTCTTAGGTAGACTCTTCTTAAAAAATATTAATTTCCCTAACCTATTATTGAATTTGACTTTCTCATTATGCAAATAAGATAGTCATTAATCCAATAGGACCTAAAGTATTTAATAGTCTTATATGAAATACTGTCACTAGGTCATGACTTCTCACTATTTATTGCAATTATTACCCAATATTTCAAATCGTACTATTATTTCTCGATACCCTTATCAACTTCCTTGTACAGTATAGTTCCCAAAGGTATGCTAACAAGTTAAAATAATATGTCAACTATTTTCACATAAATAAAATTTAGTATAACTGATGATCATGCAATCTATAGGCTCCTTGTTTCACCAACAACTTGTATATTAGTTATGCCAACAATCCTTCTATTTTGTAAAAAATGTATTTTGAAATGGAAACAGATGACTTATTTGGGAAATTCAAGTCTTGGGTTTTTTATGTAAGTTCTTGGGTAAAATCACAAACCTATGTCACCCTTTAACAAAGGAACAGGCTAACAAAAGTATAATTGTTCACCTTTAAAGACATAATTTTTTTATTATTATTTAGAATTTGGAAATGAAGTAAACTAATGAAATGTGTAGAAATGAATGAAGTTTATGATTATAATATTTAATAATTATTTGGAATAAGAAATGATATATTTTCCTATTTTTTAATGATAAAGTTTTAGTTGCTAAAAATGCTAGAAATCAAGGGTCTAGTTCCCATCACAAAACTACAGTGATATAAACTTATTTCCCTTTGATCTCATATTGTGTTATAGGTAACATATGTAGCTAGAATAATAAAAAATAAAAATTGGCTTTAGACCTATATAATCTCTTTTATAATGATTCAAACTTCAACTTAGTCAAATTGATAGATTTCATGTCTTGCCACATTTTTCAAAATAATTCTATTCCAAACAAAAGAAAACTTATAGATCTTGAAAGAGGAATCTCTCCTCTAGAACATCATATAATTTTATTTATTTATTTATTTGATTTAATATTTTTTTCTTTCTCAAAATTGACATCTTCTTGAGTATTAAAATAGATACTTGTAGAATTTTCTAATTACAAAATACTGTATCTAATTAAAACACTATGAACTCTATATGTGAATACTCTTGACTTTTAGTTCTATAAAATGGTGTTTATATTTTATTAAAAAAATCATAAAAAATAGTAAGAGTTATTGAAACGTTAGTTTTTTGAAATAATTATATTTCTTTAGTAATTGGATACTAACTAGTATAAAACATGCATTTAAAAGACATTTACAATTAGAAAAGTGTGAGACCATATATAACTTAGAATAAATTTATCAAGTTCATATATTTGACAAAAAATGAGTTGTAGATAGAGATACTCAAATTCAATCATTCTGATAAGTTAGCCACAAAGGTGACATAACTTTATACTTTTATCCTCCTCACAACCACTACATCAATAGAACTAAATTTTATAGAAATAATTGGCCCATATTTCTTAGATAGCCATTATAAAGTGCAATGGGAATAACTCCCAACATAAAGAGATTCCCTATGATAGGTGGAAGTAATGGTCATAGAAAATATGACAACTTCCCATTGATTTTTACTCTTCATCCCAACAGAAGGGAGAGAAACACTACAAAAAAAATATTGAATGACCTATTTAGGAAAAGCTCATATTTAGATGAACTAGCATACAAATCTAAGAAGGTAGAGAGTTTTTTTAGATTATTTGGGAAAGATTTTTATATATAAAATAATCTTGGTCATGATTATTACATTTATGAGTAGTATTTTGTAAAATTCATGCAGACAAATTTGTTTTTGTAAAAATGTGCTTCTACAAAATTTATCACACTTTTCTAAAGGGGCTTATGCTTAATACAATTGGTTACTTGTGTATTGTCTTTGATGTTACACAAAATGTCATATCTTTTTCAATCAGTGTATGCCATGCTCACTTAGGTGATGAAGACACTTTCCTGTGTCATCCGAGCATTCCAAAGTTTTGCAAGTTTAGAAGTCAGTGACTACTGAATTCACTCGAGTGTCAAAGAGAAGTCCATATAAATTGAGTGTTAACCAAGCTCACTTAGTTAATAAGGGAAAAGTTGGATGAAACTAGTGTTAACTGAACTCGCCTAGTTAGCAAACAAATTTTGTGAAGATGCAGTGGTAACCACGTTCACTTGGTTAACATGGGAAAATTATTTCTCAGTTAGTATCTACCAAGTAGGGTCAACTAATGAACAGTTTTCTTGCATTGGCATATTGAGGTCAATAAGTATTTTTGTTGGTTATAGCACACTAAGGTAACGAATATTAATAATTCTATGATATATTCAAGCTGACTTGGCAATGCAAAAGGTATAAGGACAAGATCAAGTTGATGATTGAATATGTGTAAGTGCTTGGAAGAATTGAAGATTCTTAGAGGAAGAAAATCAAAAGGATAAGTAGAATATTCTTTTGGAGATACGAAGATACATTCAATCAAAAAAGATCAAGTATATAAGCTAGAACTTAGATCTATAATCAAAAATTTAGTTGCATCATAAATTAGGTCATCTCATTGTTACTCTCTAACCATCGTAGCAGTGATACAAATCTATTAATAGAGTTGGCTTAAGAGCTATTTGTAAATCCTCTAAAAAGGTCACATTTCTAGATTCAAGTGTTAAAATGTCATGCCCAAAAATCTAGGGGCAAACACACACAATTTTTTTTTTGAGAATTAAAATTTAAACTACTATAAGCTTGATATGCTTGTGTTCAAAATTTAAGCAAAGGTTCTCTACAGTTCATCTAAGGTTTATAATCTTTGCACGTGAATTAATCATTAATTTAACTTTCATCATAATTGAACTTAAGCTAATTTACAAGTTCAACAATCCCTAATTTAAAATTGAATTAGTACAACTATCTTAGAAATAATTATAAATTAAATTTGAATGAATGAAATCTAAACTAAAGCATACTATGAGAATTAATATTTAACGCATCCATTAACTTTCCTTACCAATGAGCACTAGAGTTACACTAATTAATTAAACATTTACTATCCACTAATTTTAGACCTAAATTTATTAGAAAAAAAAACACTTCTAAAGGTAAAACAATATAATTAATATAACTATGATTCAATCATAAAATAAACAAGCTTTCATAAGTTACTAATCTTCACATCTTAATTGGCAATTAACTTTGCATACTTATACAATCTAATTAATTAATTTAATGTTCACTATTAAAGTTGGTGTCTATAATAATTCAATGAATCTATATTTTAATTTGAATCTTTATTTGAATTATCGTAACTTTAAGTCCACATTAAAATCAATCTATAGAGCTCATAATAAGATGAAACTAATTAATGAAACTTTAAAAATTGTATTAAATTACAATATTCAATTTTACGGAAAAACTTCCTAAACAGAACTAATCTATTATTCAATCATCTAACCACTATCTAATATCAACACCATTACCAACCTAAAAGAATTATAACCTTACTTCCTAAAGCTAAGAACTATAATCTAAATATAGGTTTTAAGGTAATCCTTAATTCAAAATATAACAATCTAAACTTTATCAACAAACTAAACTATCTTTGCTTAAATCACAACCACCTAAAACCTAACATACTAACTATAAGAAACTTTATTAATTTAAACTAACATTACATAAATTAACATCAATCTAAACTTAATTAAATTTAAGCTACTTAACTTTAAACAATTAACAAAACTTAAATAAAGCAAACACTACTAAAAACAAATAACTTAAATTCAAACCAAAAATAATAATCAACATTCAAATTTAAATTTAAAACTAACTTAAACCTAAAATATTTTAATTATAAAACCTAACTAATTTACTAATTAAACTTACTAATCAAACATACCTAAAAAAAATGAAAATATAACCTACACTACCCCACCCACACCCCCCCCCCCCCCCCCCCCCCCCTACTAACTACCCAACTATACCTACCCCACCCTAGGCCTGCCCCATGCTATCCCAAGCTTGCGCATGGTAGGCTTGTCCCTTGTCCTTTGTGGGGAAGATGTCATGTAGGGGGACTTGCATTTGGAGAAGGTCATGGGGGGACAAGAGAGTATGTACGTCTCTCATTTTTAATTAAAACATTACTTGCCCTCCCTAAAACAAGCAAGGTTAGCATTAAGTGGGGAGAATAACATGATAGGTTTAGTTAATAAAAAAAGAGAGTTAAAAACATTCTTCTGCCCTCCCTCATGATGGATCGGCCCATTTACTAGCTGACAAGTGGGTGGATGTTTTATATATATATAGTTTTTGAAATTCCTATATGATTTGACTTGTATCATAAGTCCTATGGAATTAAATGCCAAAAGTTTTATAGTTGGGGTGTTGAATTTAAAAGCATTATATATATATAGATGTTATATATTCAAATTTATACAAGTCATTTTATTTAATGAATTAAAAATGATTTTTGATTTGCAATTGAAGGAGAATATCTCATGGAATATTCTCTGTGACATGGGGAAATTTAAGACTTCCCCGTATATTTTCAAGAGAGGGTTTTTAGACCTGGAGGTGCTCAATTTGTAAACCAATTTCTTTTTACCAAGTTCTGGCATGTTTTCTTACTAAGTTCATTATTATGCAAGATGAGTCTAAACATTTCTTGAGGTAATAGAGTTCCTATGAACAATCATAGTAATGAAAAAGGATGCAAAGGATTATAATTCTCTTTCGACTATAGTTCATGTTAATTCAATCATCTAAAGACAAGGATGTATGGTTTGTATATAGTCATCATATAACAAGGCATGTGTTCTTTCTTATTTATTTAAATTCAAAGAAATTCAAAACCTCTTAATCAAATTTCTCTTGTTCATTATGAATATTATCAAGGGATTATGATCTTATTTTCAGAATTCAAAAAGGTGATGAATAATTCTTATCAAATTTAGTTGCATCACTAATGGAGCTTAACAATGAATGTACTAGCTTGGTGATCACAATGTAGGATTATTATTACATGTTAATGTTCAAAATATTGAAGTGAAACTTCAACACATCCATTGCCTTTCATTATCATAATTGAAACTCAAAATTTCCCAATTCAAGATATTAACCATCGTTCTAATTTCTCACATACATATGCCAAAATTTGGAACAACATGAGAGCATTGCAAGGAGAATTTCATAATCTTTTCTTTCCTCTATTATTCATCCTAGTTCAAGGCTCCATCGAGAAAGAACCAGTAAGAAAACCCGATGTCTTTGCCACTACATCAAATTCAATTACAACTTCCATACTATTACAATTCATTGTGTGAGGCCTCGCCCCGACCCATCGTAGCGTAGTGATACATTACTCTTTTTTTTTTATCTGCGACTCGAGATGTCGAGACATTATCTGATGCTTAGAACATATTTTATTATTTCATGTTGTGTGATGTTATTCCCAGATATATTTGATGATTTTCATTTAATGTTCGTGTATATGTATGTTGACGAAATAAGTAGATGTAGGATTGAGATTTGATTTAAGATATTTCAAATGGTTAAGAATTATGAAGGGGGAAGAAACTTTATTAATGTATGTTTTAAATTATGAAAATTTTTGATACATATAGGTTATATACATGTGATTTTACGGGACTACTGATGTGTGCAATGAGTGTGCAGATATTTAGCCGAAAAACCCTACGGAGGAACAAAACTGATCTCCATGTGCTAAAACTTGGAAACCCTATTGTTCGTAATTATGTTCTTTCAGTGTCGCTTGACACTCGTAAAATGTTTATGTGCTTAATTTTTTAGTTAGAGTTGTTAGATGGACCTATTTTATTCCTAGATTTTATTTTGTCTCTAAACCTCTTTCCTAAGGCTTTTAACATGTTTTTATTCTAACCAAAGGGTATGGGTATGGGTTAGGGGTCTTTTCCAACCCCTAAGCCCCTAGCTTTGACTTTTGAGGGCACTCAAAAAGTCCCTTTTTGCCTTTGTACGAAAATTGCAAGTGGTTGTCATGAGTTTTCTTACCCCACCTCCTTTTAGGGTTTAACCATGGTGTAGGTTGAGTTAGGAGTTTCTAGTGTGGCTAGTGGGTGGAAATAGTTATTGCTCCTTTTTGGGTGGTTGAGTTGGAGGCTTATTTAGAGGCCTTCCTTGGTCTAGTGGTGGGGGGTTACCCAATCTCTACTTTTAGAGAAGATTTCTTGAAGCTTGAAGGAAGGAGGGATACTCTACTCAAATTGGTTCATTGCCATTACCTCTTTGTGAAGGTAGGAAACTCCCATGTCCCTTATTCAGTTTTTATGTTTTGCTTCATGTTCTTGTTACTTGTTTGTTGTTTTACTGTTGTATGGTTGTGGGTATGTTGGGAAGATTTGCAAACCATGTTTTTTTTTGGTTGTTTTCCTTTTTTGTTTATGTTTGAAATTTTGAGTTTTTCTTGCATGGATGTTTTGGTATTACTCACCCTAGGAGAGGGCATAAGTGACCAATTTTGGGAGAGGTCTGTTTAGTTGGACTCCAACCTATGTAGAGTCTCTTCTCAGGATGAGAAGAGGGATAAAGGGTAGGGTGTTATGGGCCCCTACCCATCAGCACAAACCTGGTATGAGTATGGCAAGTTGGAATGGAAGAATGGAAGTTCTTGGTTATTAGCCCTGATTGGGCATCTGAATTGGTGTTGTGCTTGACTTCTCCAGTTGGAAGAATCCACCTCTCCCTAGTCTTGATTCACTGTGAATCTTATTGTGTAAACCATGTATGATTATGCATGCTTGATGTTCTTTTGGTTCTACTTGGTTGTCACCCGATCAGTTATTGGTTTCTTCCATGGTTCTTGAAATGAGATTTAGAAGACATTACAAACTCCTTGATTTGATCATGAAGAAAATTTGATAAAATTATTGAAAATTGGGATTGAGATCCTATTGTAAATTGTATTGTTTAAACCTTATTATATATGGCAATGAAGCCGATTTTCCTTCCTGATTCTTTCCCGGCTGTGCCTTGAATCAGGTTGATAATAAAATAAGTGATTGAGTAAATTTACTTCTCCTAAAATTTTCATATCCTATGTTGTCATATGAATGTGTATCCAAGATAAGATGCAACAATGATGTTCAATTATACATGATTCAATTTAGGATGAAATGATGATGGTTTAGTAAGCAAAATTTTCTAGTTCCTTTTATGTTCAAAATGAAAATTATGATTGAGGAAGGAAAAAAATGGCTATGGTGGATTTATTGCAATTCAAGTTATTTAGAAGATCAAACTAATCTAGTATTATTGTGACAAGATTATTAACACCATGTTTAAATCCATTCAATTCTACTCCCTTGTATAAGTGATGGAAGGATATTGATCAAAGTATGATCTATGAATGCTCCTACATAAAATTTGGTGTGAATTGAATGACAAATTCAGTCCTTGATCAATCTATTTTAGATGTGATAGAAATTGTATTGAAACTTACCTTAATCATCTAATAGATTAAGAGATGCTCTATCAGTTTTGTAAGCCATAAGAAATTTTAAGAATTAACTTAAGATTATATTAGTAATATTTTAGCTTTTCAATTTTTGATCCAATTTGAAGTGGATTAATTTAACTTTTCATACCACCCTAAGAGGATATTCATATGCAAAAAAATAATAATAGAGGGAACAAGAAAATTTCCAAGCACCCACCTATAGGATGCTGGAAATTGTATGAGGAAATAGTCTATTCTCTTGTTGAACAGAGAATATTCCTTTGATCCTTTAAACAAATAAATATATATATATTTCTAAATTTTAAATGATATCTAAATTAGTTTTGAGCAATTAAAAAGATATTCTAAAGACTATCTTCATAATTTAAAAAAAAAAAAAAACATAACTTATACTCTTACCTAGAAAACTTTATGCACTAACTCCTATTCTACCTCCTTCACCCTAGGTGATTTGACAAGCCCTCTTGAGTTGACTTGGAGTGTAGCGCTTACCCATGCAGACTACCATGTCAATAAAGTGGGCAGATATATTTGGTTGGGTTCTTTGATTTGTTGGAAGGGATGCATTAAAGTTTCCCCCTTCATATCTTATTTCACCTAGTTGTTTTCCTTGTACCCCACCCCTTTTCTTGCTAGGCGTCCACCTTCTTGGAAGGGAGACAAGACAAGTGCAGGCCTTGGATCATGTGCTCAACTACTTGGGGGTATGTGGGTCCTTGTGCAATTAGAAGGTTGTATGCAGGATGATGTTTTTAGATCTTAAACCTTTCACCCCCTTGCCTTATTTGTGCTGAGTGCATCTTACAAGGAGGAGCTGCCTTGGGCAGCATAGACTTTCCTTGGGACAGCGTACCAGCCTATGGGAGGCTGCCCATGATTGTGGGTGTAGGGTCTATGTGGAGCTAGGTTAGTGGGTAGGGTTTTGTAGAGTTAGGTTATTATTAGCATAGGTTGGTTAGATTTCTTTTGTATGTTTGTTAGTTTATTAATAATTTTGATAAATATGATGTAGTGTAGTATATGTTAGTATAGGTTATTATTCCTTTTCTTTAGTGTTTTAATATTTGTATCTTTTTAATCTATTTTAGTTTTAGTTTAAATTTAGCCTTTAGAGTGAAGAGTAAATATAGTTTAAATAATTATTTGGCAGGTTATGTTAATTGTTCTTTGCTTTTATACTATGAAATAGTTAGACGTATAATTCTTTTAGATCATTATTCAAATAATCTAAATATATTTTTCATTAAAATATTTTGCTTAAATGACGCTATAATGGTTAATGTTAATAAAATTAGATGTAGATTGTGTTATTCTCAGAGATCTAATAGATTGTTGGATTACGTATGAGTTTTTGAAAGCCAAATTAAAATTAATATAATGTTTAATATTGATGTAAAACGAAACAAATGTCAACATCAATTTAATAATGGATGTGCAAATTTAATGAACTAATTATACTCATTGACTTTAAACTTAAAGGGGATGTCAGGACATTGTTAGGAGACCTCATATCTGTTTTTCATTGACCTATACTTTAACGGGTGCAAATCAACTTATCAACTTAGTGGTGTTATTTGTCTTAAAAAAAAAAAAAAAATTGTGTGTTTTTGCCCTCGTGGGTTTGGGCATGACACATTGAATTTTCTTCAAGGCTTTCACAAGAGAAATTTTATCAAATGTCTTCATTGCATCAAGGTAAAACATGAAAAAAATCAAGAACCAACATGGAGGTAAACAACACAATGGTGCAGAGCACAAAGCTTGGTATTAGAGGAATGGATAAAAACTCCATCTTGTCTTCATTATTCCTTCCTCATACCTCTTTGGATGTAATTAGAGGTTTTATGAAGTTTTATGAAAGGTTTGAATAAATATGAGCCCATTTGTGTAGGCACTTCATCTTATTTGGTGACCCTATAAACCAAGGATGTAAGTAGCCTATAGGGTATATATGTTTTAGGTGTTTAGGAGGGTTTCATATGGCCTAAATAGCCATGATGCTCAATAATATCAAGTTTAGAATGTGTTTTGAAGTCTTCATATGAAAAGTTGCTCATATCGGCAGTTTTGAAAAAAAGTTGCTGACAACTTTTGCAAGAAAACTGTGCAACTTTTGCAAATTAGTTACATTCAACCTCTAACTGCCTTGGAGGTCGGTTTTTAGGTGTCATTAGGCTATAAATATATTGATCCTCTTCCCAAAAGAACAGAGGAACTTCATTGTACGGATTTTTCATTGGATGAATAAAGAACTCCCTATTTTTCTGTTTAACTCGTTGTTTTCAGAGGTTGCACGTGTGGTACGGACGTGAGACTAGAAGTTTAATGGTGGATTTGTAGAGTTTTATGTCCCACTGAATCATTGCATTTTATTTGGAGTGATTTGAAGGAGTTTGGACAAAGTTAGAGCAAATTGGGTGAAACCAGTCCCAAACCCTCCATAAAATCAGGGTTTTGTGCAAATGAGCCATTAGAGTGCACCTAATTGGCCTCAGGGGTACAAAACCCAATAATCTGAGAGAAGACATGTGCCATTTGTTGATTCTAGGAGTAGGAGTAGTTTCTATGGTGGGAGTCCAAGATTCAATGAGGCCCTAGTTCAAGTTAGGCATAGAATTTGAACTCGGAATTCAGATTTGGAAGTAGAATTGTGAAGTTCGATTGATTGGAGTGCAACCAAGGGTTGAATTGGAAGTCTTAGACCTTCCCTAACACCATACAAGTCAGTATCTTATTCTGTGTACCCATTTCCTTGCACTTGCTTAACAAACCAAGCCTAATTAGGCCTATTAGGACTGCGTGTTTTGCATAGGTTGGGATATGCTGGAGTGGAGTGAGATTTTAAGATTTGGAGGTCTTTAAGGGGAGTCAAAAGGGTATCTAAAACTCTATTTTATTTACCAATTCGTTTGGGGAAATAAAAAGATATTGCTGAAACTCAGGTTTTGCTGACCTACTAGGATTTACTAGGTAGGTATTGGTTGGGTGTATTACAAAAGTGTGGGAATCTAAAAAGTTGTTGATTCAGAGTACATTGGGATAGGTGAAGGTGTGTTGACCATCAGATCAAGTGGTTGAGAGGCCTAAAGCATAGATCCTTGTTTTGGCCTAGTTGAGGGATACTATTTCTAAAGACAAATTGGGAGCAGACTTTGCTTACCTGTTCCTTGCATTGAGAAGGTTGTCAAACCTTGTGAGAAGGTTATTTGCCAAGAGTGGAAGGTCCTTTAAGGATCTCCTAAGGCTAGAAACAAGTTTGGCTTGTTTGAAGGGTCTAAGTGCAATCTAGACCAAGAGTACACTTCCGGTGTGTAACTCTGCATCAAGGTGGTATCAGAGCAGGTTAAGACCTGTTTTCATCATGTCTGAAGGAGAAGATGGACCAGAGAGGGCTCTCCCTCTGAGGGTCACAAATGCAAAACTAGCCAAGATAGTACAAGAACAAATGGCTGAAAGTAGGGCCTTTAGAGAAGAGAACAGAGCAGTCAAGAGAGAGTTGGAGAGACTCAAGGGCAAGTTGAAGAGAGGAGAAAACTATGAATCAGAAAATGAAGAGGTGGAGCAAGATGACAATGTAGCAGCAGTACCACCTGATCAAAGGCCTCTCTTACAAGCACTAGAAAGGATGGGAGTCAAGGGTGGAGAGATCCCTACATTTCAAGGAAAACTCAATCCTGATGAATGCATTGATTGGCTTGAAGCCATGGACAATCACTTTGAATGTGACCACATTCCACCAAGCCAAAAAGTAAAGATTGCCAAGACTAAGTTGAAGGGTGCAGCACTAAGCTGGTGGAATTTTATTCAGAATGAGAGGGCTGAGGATGGCAAGGAGCCCATAACTACTTGGAAAAGAATGAGAGCAGAGATCAAGAGGCAGTTTGTGCCCGAGGATTATGAAATCCTTGTGAACCAAAGGTTGCATAACCTTAAACAAAGGGATCTTGATGTGAGCACATACACACAAGAGTTCCATAACTTGACATTGAGAGCCAAGGTCAATGAGACAAATAAAAAAAAACTAGCCAGATATGTAAGTGGCTTGAAGTATTCTATTCAAGATGAATTGACATTGGTGAATTTGGAGTCTGTACACCAGTGTTTTAATCTTGCATTGAAGATTGAAGAGAAGCATAAGAGGAGAGGTGATTCAAACACCAACAAAAGAGGAGGTAGCAATAATTTCAGAGGAAGAGGGGGCAGATTTCAAGGCAGAGGCTCTGGTTTCAGAGATGAAAATCAGAATCAGAATATTGATACCAGTCAAAGAGGATCTTTTAGAGGCAGAGGCAATAATGGCAATAGAGGAAGGAATGGCAACAGGAGCAGAGGAGGCCAGATCTTCACTGGCAGGTGTTTTATTTGCAACCAGACAGGGCATCAATCCTTTAGATGTCCCCAAAAAGGAGGAGACAGCAGCAGACCCGGAGATAGGAGAATTAATCTATTGCAAGAAGAAGAAGAGGATGGGCAAAGCATCTCATCCTATCACACCACAACCTCCAAACTTGCTAATCCTAAAACTGGAGAGTGCCTCATGATGCAAAGGACACTTTTGAAGGTGCCACAACCTGCAGAACCACCTCAGAGAAAAACATTGTTCAGGACACATTGCAAGGTGAAAGGAAAGGTATGTAATTTAATTGTGGATTCAGGATCAACTGACAATATAGCATCTAAAGAAATGGTGGATAAATTAAAGTTGCCTAGGATACCACACCCATACCCTTATAAAGCTTCTTGGTTAACAAAAGACAAACAAACATTGGTAAATGAACAAGTTTGGGTGGAGTTCACATTAGGAGAGTATTCTGATAAAGTTTTGTGTGATGTCACTGAGATGGATGCATGTCACCTCTTATTAGGAAGGCCATGGCAGTTTGATGTAAAATCAAGGCATGATGGAGAAACCAACATTTATACAATAACTAAGGGAGGTGTTAAGTATACAATGAGGCCATTGCCTGATGATAGCAAATCAGACCATATAGTTAGTAGTGTGGCTTTAGTAGGGGAGAAGGAATTCCTCAAAACTATAAAAGAAAATGACACACCCTGCTTTGCAATAGTGGTAAGACCAAAACAAGAATCAAGGAACCTAGTCAAGCCTAGAGCAGATTTGAAAAAAGATGATGTAGGACCCAAGGAGGTTAGGGATTTGCTAAACAAGTATCATGGGATTGTGGCAGGGAGTGTACCATCTACTTTACCACCAGAGAGAGAGGTGAGTCATTGTATAGACCTCATACCAGGGGCCACTTTACCAAATAAGGCTGCATACAAGTTGACTCCAGAACAGAATGAGGAGATAGCAAGACAAATAGAAGAGTTGCTGTCTAAGGGTCTGATTAGGAAGAGTGTGAGTCCATGTGCAGTACCTGCAGTACTTGCACCAAAAAAGGAAGGAACATGGAGGCTATGTACGGACTCAAGGGCTATAAACAAGATAACCATCCGGTATAGGTTTCCCATGCCAAGAATGGAAGATTTGTTGGATTGTTTAGGAGGGGCTAAAATTTACTCCAAGGTAGACTTAAAAAGTGGATACCATCAGATAAGGATCAGAAAAGGGGATGAGTGGAAAACAGCATTTAAAACAACTGAGGGTCTTTATGAGTGGCTTGTGATGCCATTTGGGCTATCAAATGCCCCAAGAACCTTCATGAGATTGATGAATGAGGTACTTAAGCCTTTCCTTAACAAGTTTGTTGTGGTATACCTAGATGACATACTAGTGTTTAGCAAGGATAAAGAGGAACACTTCAAACATCTAGATTTGGTCCTAAAAAGATTGCATGAGGAAGATCTCAAGATCAATTTGGAAAAGTGTATATTTGTGAAGGATGAACTGATATTTCTTGGTTTCATTATTTCTAAGGACTCTTTGAAAATGGATCCATCCAAAGTAGAAGCTATAATAAATTGGCCATCTCCTACCACTGCTAGTGAGGTTAAAAGTTTCCATGGTTTATGTAATTTTTATAGAAAATTCATAAGGAATTTTAGTGGGATATCTGCTCCAATGGTGGATACCATTAAGGGGGGCAAGAAATGTCATTTTGTATGGACTAATGCTGCAAAAGAATCTTTCCAAATGCTGAAGCAGAAGATAGCACAAGAACCAGTCCTAAAGTTCCCTGATTTCAACAAAGTGTTTGTCATAGAATGTGATGCAAGCACTAAAGCTATTGGTGGTGTATTGAGTCAAGAGGGCAGACCAATAGCCTTCTTTAGTGAGAAGTTAAATGAAGCAAAGCAGAAATATTTAGTATATGATCTAGAGTTGTATGCTATGGTCCAATCCTTAAAAAGATGGAGGCATTATTTACTTTCCAAGGAGTTTATTGTTTTTACTGATAATTAGGCTTTGAGCTTTCTTAACAGGCAGGAAAAATTGAATCAAAGGCACATGAAGTGGATGGAGTTCATCCAAGCATATACTTTCTCAATCAAGCACAAGAAAGGGATCACAAACAAAGTTGCTGATGCCCTAAGCAGAAGAAACCTCCTAGTTCAATCAATTGAACTTGAAACCATTGGCATAGAAGGTATGAAGGATCTATACAGCCAAGATGAGGATTTCAAAGAGATTTATAAAGTTTGCCAAAGCATGGAAGGCAGGTATCACACAGAGCTCTCTGATTTTTTAATTCAAGATGGTTTATTGTTTAAGGGGGGACAATTATGTATTCCTAAGGGATCATATAGAGAGAATATAATCAAAGAAAAACATAGTGGGGGCATGTCTGGTCATTTTGGATTAGACAAAACACTTGAGCAAGTTAGGAGATTCTACCATTGGCCAAAAATGCAGACCGATGTAAGAAAGTTTGTGGAATCTTGTATAATTTGTCAAAAGGCTAAAGGGCACTCATCAAATGCAGGGCTTTATACTCCTCTACCTATCCCTGACAGACCATGGGATTCAATAAGCATGGATTTTGTATTGGGATTACCAAAAACTAAGGCAGGAAATGATAGTGTGTTTGTGGTTGTTGACAGATTTTCCAAAATGTCTCACTTTATCCCTTGCAAAACTACACATGATGCTTCAAACATTGCAGGTCTATTCTTCAAAGAAGTGGTAAGACTCCATGGTTTACCAAGGTCTATTGTTTCAGACAGAGACTCCAAGTTCCTAGGACATTTTTGGAGGACTCTTTGGAAAAGACTTGGAACAAACCTTAATTTTTCTTCTGCCTATCACCCTCAATCAGATGGGCAGACTGAGGTAACAAATAGGTCACTAGGGAACCTACTAAGATGCTTGGCACAACAATATGGTGGATCATGGGATAACATATTACCACAAGCTGAATATGCATACAATGATTCAGTAAACAGAAGTACTGGTTTGACACCATTCCAAATTGTTTATGGTGAACACCCAAGGGGAGTACTAGAGTTAAGGGATGTCAGTCAGATGGAGAGGAGAAGTGCCCAAGCTCAAGACTTTGCACAAGTGATGAAGGAGGTACAACACCAAGTGAAAGACAGACTGTCTAAATCTGCAGACAAGTACAGAGAACATGCCAACAAGAAAAGAAGGGATTTGCAGTTCAAGGTTGGAGACCTTGTCATGGTCCATTTGAAGAAGGAGAGGATGCCAAAGGGACAGCATACCAAGTTGATGGCAAAGAAAATTGGTCCATTTAAGATCCTACAAAAATTTTGGAACAATGCATACAAAATTGAATTGCCACCGGATGTTGGATTGTCACCAATCTTTAATATCTCTGATTTGTTTGCTTTCAAAGAACCTACTCATATTGTGGATGCAGGTACAGGTCTGGAAGAGCAGGTTACTGATGTTGCATTGCCAAAGACACATAAACTCCAAATTGAGTGCATATTTGACAAGAGAGTTTCTATGGAGACACGAAGAGGCACATACTATACCTACTTGGTCAAATGGGCTGGGTTACCTGAGGAGGATGCAACATGGATGACTCAAGCAGAGATAGAGAAAGCAGGCTATCAATTTAACACCATTCCCAACTCAAGGGACTTGAGTTCTTTTGGAGAGGGGTAGTATGGTGCAGAGCACAAAGCTTGGTATTAGAGGAATGGATAAAAACTCCATCTTGTCTTCATTCTTCCTTCCTCATACCTCTTTGGATGTAATTAGAGGTTTTATGAAGTTTTATGAAAGGTTTGAATAAATATGAGCCCATTTGTGTAGGCACTTCATCTTATTTGGTGACCCTATAAACCAAGGATGTAAGTAGCCTATAGGGTATATATGTTTTAGGTGTTTAGGAGGGTTTCATATGAAAAGTTGCTCATATCGACAGTTTAGAAAAAAAGTTGCTGACAACTTTTGCAAGAAAACTGTGCAACTTTTGCAAATTAGTTACATTCGACCTCTAACTGCCTTGGAGGTCGGTTTTTAGGTGTCATTAGGCTATAAATATATTGATCCTCTTCCCAAAAGAACAGAGGAACTTCATTGTACAGATTTTTCATTGGATGAATTAAGAACTCCCTATTTTTTTGTTTAACTCGCTGTTTTCAGAGGTTGCACGTGTGGTACGGACGTGAGACTAGAAGTTTAATGGTGGATTTGCAGAGTTTTATGTCCCACTGAATCATTGCATTTTATTTGGAGTGATTTGAAGGAGTTTGGACAAAGTTAGAGCAAATTGGGTGAAACCAGTCCCAAACCCTCCATAAAATCAGGGTTTTGTGCAAATGAGCCATTAGAGTGCACCTAATTGGCCTCAGGGGTGCAAAACCCAATAATCTGAGAGAAGAAATGTACCATTTGTTGATTCTAGGAGTAGGAGTAGTTTCTATGGTGGGAGTCCAAGATTCAATGAGGCCCTAGTTCAAGTTAGGCATAGAATTTGAACTCGGAATTCAGATTTGGAAGTACAATTGTGAAGTTCGGTTGATTGGAGTGCAACCAAGGGTTGAATTGGAAGTCTTAGACCTTCCCTAACACCATACAAGTTAGTATCTTATTCTGTGTACCCATTTCCTTGCACTTGCTTAACAAACCAAGCCTAATTAGGCCTATTAGGACTGCGTGTTTTGCATAGGTTGGGATATGCTGGAGTGGAGTGAGATTTTAAGATTTGGAGGTCTTTAAGGGGAGTCAAAAGGGTATCTGAAACTCTATTTTATTTACCAAGTCATTTGGGGAAATCAAAAGATATTGCTGAAACTCAGGTTTTGCTGACCTACTAGGATTTACTAGGTAGGTATTGGTTGGGTGTATTACAAAAGTGTGGGAATCTGAAAAGTTGTTGATTTAGAGTACATTGGGATAGGTGAAGGTGTGTTGACCATCAGATCAAGTGGTTGAGAGGCCTAAAGCATAGATCCTTGTTTTGGCCTAGTTGAGGGATACTATTTCTAAAGAAAAATTGGGAGCAGACTTTGCTTACCTGTTCCTTGCATTGAGAAGGTTGTCAAACCTTGTGAGAAGGTTATTTGCCAAGAGTGGAAGGTCCTTTAAGGATCTCCTAAGGCTAGAAACAAGTTTGGCTTGTTTGAAGGGTCTAAGTGCAATCTAGACCAAGAGTACACTTCCGGTGTGTAACTCTGCATCACACAAGGAGATAAGAAAATTAAACATGCATTCCCACCCGGTTGCACAATAGGTCCAACAATGAACCAATATAGGGGAAAGGTGGATTTTCTCAATAGGAGAAGTCAATCACCATACCATCGCATAGCCCTTTCAGGGCTAAAACTTCAAGAACTTCCATTCTTTTACAAGGCCCTTTCGAGGCTATATCCACAATGATTTTCATTATTTTCCACATTCAAGAATTCTTAATAACAACAAGGTATGAGAGGACAAGTAGGGGCCCATACAACCTACCATTTTTCCCTCCTCTCACCATGAGAGGAGACTCTACACTATTGAGGTCCAACTAAGGCCCTTTCCCCAAACATGGCCACTTCTTCCCTATCCAAGGGTGAGTGTTGCCAAAAATATCCCCATGAAAACCTCTCAAAAACAATCAAAACACCAAGAAGGCATATGAATAACATCAAAGAAAACAAGGTAAAATCCCTCCCAAATCCACCCCCAACACACAAGCAAGAAATGTGTAACTACACAATGTCTCCAACATGATTCAAGCAAGATTCAAAACATGAACACACATAATGAACCATTCATGGAGTAAAGAAATCCTACCTTCATAGAAGAGTTATGGCAATGGTGGTTTGAGAAGAGCTTCCCTTTCTTCAATCTGCAAGACTTCCTCAAAAACTAGAGGATTGGGTGACAAAAACCAAAACTACTCCCAAAATGCCTCCAAGTATGGTCCTTAACTCCACTAGGCTTCAAGTAACTCAAGATGGGGGTTTGGTTTCACTAACCCAAGTAAAGAATAACCCATTTTCGAAGTCAACCTAAAATAGGGTTTTTGAGTGACCCTAAGAGTCAACCTAGGAGTCTAAAGGGTTGGAAAGTACCCCCACCCATACCCTTACCCATAGGGGTACTTAAATTTAATGTTTCTAAGCCTTTAAAGACTTATTAGGAACAATTAAAAGTTAGGAGAATAGTAAGATCAAATTACAACCTTTAAAGAATTACAATACAATGTTAGCACAAAATTAACAAGAAATTTAGCTCCGCTTTTCCGTTGAGTTGTCTCGGCTAATTTTCCTACACACTCATTGCACACATCAGTAGGTCCAAAAAAAACACATGCATAATGTGAATTACATATTAGAGGAATTATATAAATTAAAGCATCCATTTCTTAATAAATAGTTGTTTATCTAATTCTACTCATATTCCTAACCCTTTGACTTGCATAACCAAAAGTGTTAGTGTTGCACATGTTTTCTCCATCATTATACATATTTATAAGCATTAAATGACAAAATCAAATAACTAAAGTAAAGCATCAAACATTTTAAAATAGCATAAAAATGTTTAGTGTATTCAATAATGTTTTGACATAACAAAGCATTAGTATCAAAATAATAATGTATCATCGGTGCTAGGATGGGTCGAGGCAAGGCCTCACATCCTCCCCCACTAGGCATGACCTTCCTCCTAGAGTTCATAAAAAAGATAAGGGTACTATGATCAGATCTGTGTTGCATCCTCCCAAGAAGCCCTAACCTCATCATAGCAATCCCACTAGACCCTAACCTAGTCTAGCTCTTGACCTCAAAGTTCTAGGGTCCATTGGGCAATAATATAGATGGGCTGTGGCGCTAACTAGCCATCCGACTCCACCTGTAAAGCATCCCAATCTATAATATGAGACTCATCATAAATGTATCCTCTAAGTACAAAAATGTGAAACACATCGTGGATGCATGACAAGCTAGGTGGCAGGGCTAAACGGTAGGCAATTGGTCCTATCCTCTCTAGGATCTCAAACGGTCCAACGAATTGGGGTGCCAACTTAGAGCCCTTTCTGAATCGAATCAGACTCTTATGTGGCCACACCCTCAAGAAAACTCTATTGCCAACCTGATACTCTCGATCTATCCTCTTTGCATCTGCATACTTCTTCTGTCAATCATGTGCCTCTCTCAGGCACTATCGAATCAGAGTCACCTATTGTTCCATCTCCTTAACCAACTGGGGGCCAGTAGATACTCAATCCTTGATCCTATCCTAACTCAACGGCATCCTGCAAGGTCTTCCATACAAGGCCTCATAAGGCAGCATACCTATGGAAGAATGGTGCCCATTGTTATAGGCAAACTCGATAAGATGTAGGTATTCCTCCCACTTGACTTGATAGTCCATCATGTACATATGCAACATGTCCTCCAAAAATTGATTCACTCACTCGGTCTTCCCATCGGTCTGAGGATGGTATGATGTACTAAAATTGAGCCTAGTACCCAATTCCAACTGCAACTCTCTCCAAAAAGAAGAGGTGAATAATGAGTCCCTCTCGGAGATGATCTTACAGGGAATGCCATGAAGTCTGACAATATCTCATAGAAACACCTGCACTATGTCCCATGCTATGTATGTAGTATGCACGAGAGAGAAGTTGGCAACCTTAGTCAACGTGTCAACTGTCACCAAAATGGCATCATGGCGATGAGATGACAAGGGGAGACCAACAATAAAGTCCATATATATAACATCCCACTTCCACTCTGCAACCTCGTGAGGCTGAAGGAGCCCACTAAGATGCCGATGCTCTACCTTCACCTTCTAGCACTCGAGGCATCTCTCAACTATGTTAACAATTTGCACTCTCATGCTTGGCTAGTGATATAATTGTCTCAAATCTACATGTAACTTCTTAACATCGGGGTGCGCTGCATAAGATGCTCTGTGAGCCTCAAGTATAACGAACTCATGCAATCCCCCAGTGGAAGGTACATACATACGTCCTCTATGGCATATGAGTTCATCAAACTCCAAGGAATACTCTGAATACTTCCCTTCTAAGGGTCTCTGAGAATGCACCACCTTACTAACCTTTATATAAAGCTCATCTGCTGGCAAGTGCTGAAGAATCCTCTCCCTCAAATCGGTACAAGTAGTCATAGATGATAACTCATGCCACCTTCTACTTAAGGCATCTGAAACTACATTCTCCTTCTCCTTGATGTAATGAACATCAAAATCGTACTCACAAAGGAACTCCATCCACCTTCTCTACTTAGCATTAAGGTTTGGCTATGTGAATATGTACTATAAGCTCTGGTGGTCAAAATGAAGCTCAAATCTATGACCCAGTAGAAAGTGTTGCCACCTCACTAAGGCATGAACTACTACCGCAAGCTCTAGGTCGTGAGTAGGGTAGTTGAGTTCTTGAGTCTTCAACTTCCTAGACTCAAAGGAAATGGGTCAACCATCCTGCATAAGGACTGCCCCTATACCATACAAAGATGCATCAGTGCACACCACGAAGTCTGTGGATGGGTTTGGTACTACAAGAATTGGTGCACTCATGAGGGCTCTCTTGAGCTCTTGAAAAGGTCTATCACACATCTCTGTCCACTCATACTTCTTTCCCTTCCTTTGAAGAGATGTGATGGGATGTGCCAATCTAGAGAATCCTGCAATGAAGCATCGATAATACCCTGCTAGACCGATAAAGCTCCTCACCTCAGTGACACTGGTGGGTGCTAACCAATCCATGATGGCCCTAATCGTCAATGGGTCCACTGAGACACCATCGCCTAATATGACATGATCTAAATAATGTATTTCAGGTCTAAAGAATGCACACTTTGACAAGCTGCCAAACAACTGGTTCTCCCTCCATTTTTGCAATACCTGTCTCAAGTGCTCTTCATGCTCCTTCTCATCATGAGAATATATCAAGATGTCATCCATGAAAACAACCACAAAATTATCCAAAAAGGTACAAAATACTCCATTCATGAGGCTCATGAATACAACTGGAGCATTCGTGATTCCAAATGGCACGACAATGAACTCGTAGTGACTATACCTAGTACAAAATGTAGTCTTAAGAATATCACTATCCACAATCCTCAACTGATGATAACCAGACTTGAGATCAATCTTCAAAAATACTTGAGCACCCTACAACTAATCAAAGAGGTCATCAATCCTAGGAAGAGGGTATCGGTTCTTGATGGTTACTTTGTTCAATTGCCAATAATCAATACACAACCTAAGTGATCCATCCTTCTTCTTAATGAAGATCACTGGTGCACCCCAAGGTGACACACTAGGTCAAATATGCCCCTTCTCTAAGATTTCCTCCAACTAAATCTTAAGTTTACTAAGCTCATGAGTAGTCATCCTGTATGGTGCTCTCAACACTGGCTCTACTCCTGGCACAAGATCAATATGAAAATCCACTAGTCTAGGTGGAGGCCTACCAGGGAGCTCTGAAGGAAAAACATCTACAAACTCCTAAAAAAAAGGAAAATCATCAAGGGATGACTCTCCCTCTATATCTTCCTCCCTGTCACTGATGGTGATAGCAAACAACTGCCATCCTTTTTTCATGCACCATCTAGCTGCATAGCAGAAATCATACGAAGGGATATGGGTCTCTTAATCCCAAGGATCACTCTAGAGATACCATACTCATCCACACATTCCACCCTCTTTTGTCAACAATCCATCTTGGCGCTGTGGGCATACAACCAATCCATGCCAAGAACAAAATCATAAGAATCTAGAGGGGTAATACGTAGATCAGAAATCGTGGACATGTCTCCAATCTTAATCGGGAAACTATGCACCATGGAACTGACTGACACTTTGGCTCTTGAGGCTAACTCTACCTCCCAGCTGACATCTTAACTAACTGCCACTAGCCCACAACGCTCCACAATGAAAGGAGATATAAATGAATCAGTAGCTCTAGAATCAAATAAAATAGTAACCATGCTACCTTGTATACTACCTATAGCCTCAATAACTATAGCCTGATGCTCGAACTAGCAGTTGTTAACCGCTGTAAAAACTCTATGGGATCTTCCTATGTTGCCAATTGTCGGCTCTAAAAATGCCCCTCTCTGACAACTAGAGGACTGTCCCTGAGTACACTCTCTAGAAATGTGCCCCATGCCACCATAAGTGTAACATGGTACTCATGTATAAGATTGGGCACCCTATGATCCACACCATTGTGGGCCTCCTGACCTGCTAGATCCACTGAATCCACCCCTAGAAGACTGCTGAGTCTTCGTTGGCTGCGACTATGGGGATTGTACTTTCTAATCTTTCCTTGGACTCTATGAGTGCCACTACTTGGGCTTGGAGCCCTGATAACCCTATGAGGGTTTCTATTGCTGCTACTGGGGTTTCTGCTGCTAAGACTGTTGGCCCTTAGAGGACCCTGCTGTGTAGTTCTGATTCCCTTTCCAAGGGGGTTTCTGCTAGGTAGAATTTCGGTTCTGAGACTGATCCCATGACTCCTGTCTACCCTGAGTGTCCTCTACAACTAGTGCAACCTCAACAACCTATCTTAAAGTGGTAGAAAAGGCCATATGAATTGGACCCTGAAGTGAGAAATTTAGGCCCATGATAAATCAATGTACTCGCAGTTTCTCATCCTTCATGTACTCGACATAAGGAATGAGCTCGAGAAACCTGCTCTCATACTGAGCCACTGTGAGACCCCTCTGATGTAGTGAATGAAATTCCTCTATCTGCTTTTGCCTGAAGTGCTCAGACAGGTACCTCTCCCTGAACCTCTCTAGGAATGACTCCCAGGTGAGGGTATCCATGCTCACTCCTCCAATGGTCTCCTCCTGATGCCACCAATTGGAGGCATCTCCTCTCAACTGATGAACTACTAGTCATTCCTTTAGATTACTCCCATATGGATGTAATCTAAAGTACCACTATAGGCTCTATAACCATGCCTCTACTACTATCCCCTTAGTGGAACTGGTAAATAATGGTGGCCCGAGTCGAATCAATTCCCTAATATCATCTCCTATATGTCTAGGAGGTCTGTCAAGTGGGGGTGCTCTCTGGTGTATTGACTCTTCCTCATGCTCACCATGTCCCTCCAACTATCTTTGCGGGGGACTTGTAGTCCTCTCTCTGACTTTGGGTCTGCCTCCTCTAGGTCCCTCCACTTCCACAATTGGAATCTATTGACCTAGCTAAACTACAGGTACTAGTCTTTGCTGAACTACACCGATCAAATTTTGAAGTGCATCTATAATTTCTTGGTTTGGGTTCGGTGGTGGTGGAGGTGGAGGTGGTGGTGGAGGTGGAGGTCCATCCTCCTGTCCTACTCTACCACCTCTCGCCCTACGACCTCTACCTCATCGGTTGCTCCGTGTAATAGGAGGCATCCTACATAATTAAAATTTTTAGTTAAGTTCAGAAGCATAATGGTTTTAGGTTCGTAGTGTTGAAACACAGGCTTTGATACCAAAATGTCATGCCAAAAAATCTAGGGGCAAACACACATGCATTTTTTTTTTTTTGAGAATTAAAATTTCAACTACTATAAGCTTGATATTCTTGTGTTCAAAATATAATCAAAGATTCTCTACAATTCATCTAATTTTTATAATCTTCACACATGAATTAATCATTAATTTAACTTTCATCATAAATAAACTTAAGCTAATTTACAAGTTCAACAATCCCTAATTTAAAACTGAATTAGTACAACTATCTTAGAAATAATTATAAATTAAATTTGAATGAATGAAATCTAAACTAAAGCATACTATGACAATTAATATTTAATGTATCCATTAACTTTCCTTACCAATGAGCACTAGAGTTATACTAATTAATTAAACCTTTACTATCCACTAATTTTAGACCTAAATTTATTAGAAAAAAAACACTTCTAAAGCTAAAAAAATATAATTAATATAACTCTGATTGGATCATAAAAATAAACAAGCTTTCATAACTTACCAATCTTCACATCTTAATTGACAATTAACTCCACATACTTATACAATCTAATTAATTAATTTAATGTTTACTATTAAAGTTGGTGTCTATAATAATTCAATGAATCTATATTTTAATCTGAATCTTGATTTGAATTATCGTAACTTTAAGTCCACATTAAAATCAATCTATAGAGCTCATAATAAGATGAAACTAATTAATGAAACTTTAAAAATTGTATTAAATTACAATATTCAATTTTATGTAAAAACTTCCTAAATAGAACTAATATATTATTCAATCATCTAACCACTATCTAATATCAACACCATTACCAACCTAAAAGAATTATAACCTTACTTCCTAAAGCTAAGAACTATAATCTAAATATAGGTTTTAAGGTAATCCTTAATTATAAATATAACAATCTAAACTTTATCAACAAACTAAACTATCTTAGCTTAAATCACAACCACCTAAAAACTAACATACTAACTATAAGAAAATTTATTAATTTAAACTAATATTACATAAATTAACATAAATCTAAACTTAATTAAATTAGAGCTACTTAACTTTAAACAGTTAACAAAAATTAAATAAACCAAACACTACTAAAAACAAATAACTTAAATTCAAACAAAAAATGATAATCAACATTCAACTTTAAATTTAAAACTGACCTAAACCTAAAATATTTTAATTACACAACCTAACTAATATACTAATTAAACTTACTAATCAAACATACATAAAAAAATAAAATGAAAATATAACCTACACTACCCCCCCCCCCCCCCCGCCCACCCCCCCACTACTAACTACCCAACTATACCTACCCCACCCTAGGCCTGCCCCACGCTATCCCAAGCTTGTGCATGGCAGGCCTGTCCCTTTTCCTGCGTGGGGAAGATGTCATGCAGGGGGACTTGCATTTGGAGAAGGTCATGGGGGGATGAGAGAGTATGTATGTCTCTCCTTTTTAATTAAAACATTACTTGCCCTCCCTAAAAGAAGCAAGGTCAGCATTAGGTGGGGAGAATAACATGACAAGTTTAGTTAATAAAAAAAAAAGAGTTAAAAACATTCTCCTGCCCTCCCTCATGATGGATCGGCCCCTGTACTAGCTGACAGAAGGGTGGAAGTTTTAGATATATATATTTTTTGAAATTCCTATATGATTCGACTTGTATCATAAGTCCTATGGAATTAAATGCCAAAAGTTTTATAGTTGGGGTGTTGAATTTAAAGGCATTATATATATATATATATATATATGGATGTTATATATTCAAATTTATATAAGGCATTTTATTTAATGAATTAACAATGATTTTTGATTCGCAATTCAAGGATAATATCTCATGGAATATTCTCTGTGACATGGGGAAATTTAAGACTTCCCCATACATTTTCCAGAGAGGGTTTTTAGACCTAGAGGTGCTCAATTTGTAAACCAATTTCTTTTTGCCAAGTTCTAGCATGTTTTCTTACTAAGTTCATTATTATGCAAGATGAGTCTAAACATTTCTTGAGGTAGTAGAGTTCCTATGAAAAATCACACTAATGCAAAAGGATGCAAAGGATTATAATTCTCTTTCTACTATAGTTCATGTTAATTCAATCATCTAAAGACAAGGATGTATGGTTTGTATATAGTCATCATATAACAAGGCATGTGTTCTTTCTTATTTATTTAAATTCAAAGAAATTCAAAACCTCTTAATCAAATTGCTCTTGTTCTTTATGAATCTTATCAAGGGATTATGATCTTATGTTCAAAATTCAAAAAAGTGATGAATAATTCTTATCAAATTTAATTGCATCACTAATGGAGGTTAAGAATGAATGTACTAGCTTGGTGATCACAATGTAGGATTATTATTACATGTTAATGTTCAAAACATTGAATTGAAACTTCAACACATCCATTGCCTTTCATTATCATAATTGAAACTCAGAATTTTCCAATTTAAGACATTAACCATCATTCTAATTTCTCACATACATATGCCAAAATTTGGAACCACATGAGAGCATTGCAAGGATAATTTTATAATATTTTCTTTCCTCTATTATTCATCCTGGTTCAAGGCTCCATCGAGAAGGAACCAGTAAGAAAAATTGATGTCTTTGCACCAACATCAAATTCAATTACAACTTACATACTATTACAATTCACTGAGTTTTCTTCAAGGCTTTCACAAGAGAACTCTTATCAAATGTCTTTTTTGCATCAAGTGAAATCATGAAACAAAACAGGAACCAACATGGAGGTAAACAACACAAAGAGATAAGAAAATTAAATGTGCATTCCCACCTAGTTGCACAATAGTTCTAACAATGAACCAATATAGGGGAAAGCTGGATTTTCTCAATAGGAGAAGTCAATCACCATACCATCACATAGCCCTTTCAGGGCTAAAACTTTAAGAAGTTCCATTCTTTTACAAGGCCCTTTCGAGGCTATATCCACAAAGATTTTCATTCTTTTCCACATTCAAGAATTCTTAATAACAACAAGGTATGAGACGACAAGTAGGGGCCCATACACCTTACCCTTTTTCCCTCCTCTCACCATGAGAGGAGACTCTACACTATTGAGGTCCAACTAAGGCCCTTTCCCCAAACATGGCCACTTCTTCCCTATCCAAGGGTGAGTGTTGCCAAAAACATCCCCATGAAAACCTCTCAAAAACAATCAAAACATCAAGAAGGCATATGAATAACATCAAAGAAAACAAGGTAAAATCCCTCCCAAATCCATCCCCAACACACAAGCAAGAAATGCCTAACTACACAATGTCTCCAACATGATTCAAGAAAGATTCAAAACATGAACACACATAATGAACCATTCATGGAGTGAAGAACTCCTACCTTCATAGAAGAGTTATGGCAATGGTGGTTTTGAGAAGAGCTTCCCTTTCTTCCTTCAATCTTCAAGACTTCCTCCAAAACTAGAGGATTGGGTGACAAAAAACCAAAACTACTCCCAAAATGCCTCTAAGTATGGTCCTTAACTCCACTAGGCTTCAAGTAACTCAAGATGGGGGTTTGGTTTCACTAACCCAAGTAGAGAATAACCCATTTTCGAAGTCAACCTAAAATAGGGTTTTTGAGTGACCCTAAGAGTCAACCTAGGAGGCTAAAGGGTTGGAAATTACCCCCACCCATAACCTTACCCATAGGGGTAATTAAATTTAATGTTTCTAAGCCTTTAAAGACTTATTAGGAACAATTAAAAGTTAGGATAATAGTGAGATCAAATTACAACCTTTAAATAATTATAATACAAGGTTAGCACAAAATTAACAAGTAATTTAGCTCCGCTTTTTTGTTGAGTTGTCTCAGTTAATTTTCCTACACACTCATTGCACACATCAGTAGGTCCAAAAAAACACATGCATAATGTGAATTACATATTAGAGGAATTATATAAATTAAAGCATCCATTTCTTAATAAATAGTTGTTTATCTAATTCTACTCATATTCCTAACCCTTCGACTTGCATAACCAGAAGTGTTAGTGTTCCATACATTTTCTCCATCATTATACATATTTATAAGCATTAAATGACAAAATCAAATAACTGAAGTAAAGAATCACACATCGTAAAATAGCATAAAAATGTTCAGTGTATCCAATAATGTCCAGACATAAAAAAGAATGAGTATCAAAATAATAATGTATCATCGGTGCTAGGATGGGTAGGGGCGAGGCCTCACATAAAAGACCACTAACAAGGCCACTCCTAATAGGGTGACTAAATCCTCTAATAGGGTCACATGTAACAATGTGTTTTATAACCTTTAACAAGGTTGGCTCTTAATAGGGCTCACTTTAGAATAGTGAAAATTAGTAACTAGTTACAATTGGTGGTTTATTTCAAATTGGGCTTCTATGTTAAATATTAGTCTCACTTGTGTTCATGCTATTTATTTTATGTGTATGAAACTAAGTTAAGTAAGGTTAATCATAAATAATATCTAAATATTTGCATGTTAAGCATTTTTCAAGTTACATCATTTACTAGTATAAATCGAGTGCCTATGTTTACCAAACATCAATATTTTTAGTGAAGTTTATGTTTTGTGATGACATCTAAGTGGTCTAGGATTTATTTTTATGGTAACTAACTCACCCCTCTCCTCCTAGTTACTCCTCTTATCTTTCCAACCATTGGTATCCGAGCTTCTTGGTGTTTGTAGAGAAGGTTTCAAGGACCTAAGTTAAAGATCAAGTTGTTTTATAGAAGAGAGATTCACAAGTTGAATAAAGCATGACAATGACTTATGAAGTTTTGTATAGAAACCATTAATGATTAAGGTTCAAACTATGTGGAAAATCCTTACAAAGCTCCTAATAGAACATTGACTATGGAAAAGATTGTTGAACAGAAAAATCATAATATTATGAAGATTAACATAATATCAGCTCTTAAATATGTTGAATTTGATGAGGTCAAAGGGTGTCATATTGCTCATGAGATGTGGAACAAACTAAAGGATATCTTTGGAGATGATGATAATGTGAAAAGAGTGAAGGAAAAAAGCTTGAGAGGTTAGTTTGATTAGATGAAGATGAGAGAGTACAAAAACATTGTAAACTATGTTAAGAGAATCAAAGGATGTATCAATGCTATCAAAGCCTTTGGAGGAACAATTGAAGATTTGGAATTGGTAAGAAAGGTACTCATAACCCTTCTTCCTATCTATGCAATTAGAGTGTCTACTTTTCAAGAGATGAGATGTGATCCAAATAACAAGATAACTTTGGATGATCTACTTGGAAGATTGACTACATTTAAACTAGATAACTATGGTAATTATAGTCCTAGTTCTAGAAATCTTGAGTCTCCATTTGAATCCAAGGTATCACTCAAGAAGAAACAAAAAAGGGTCAAATAGAAAACAATCTAAAATTGAAGAGGAAGACAGTTTTGATACTGATGTTGACTATAAGATGGTCTCCCAAAGGAAAAGGAAAGTACAAAGGTAAAATTCCTTTGATTTGTTTCTCTTGTGAAGAAGTTGGACACATTACTACAAGATGTCCAAAAAGAGAAGAGAAAGATGAAATGAAGCACAAAAAACTCAAAGGAAAGAATGATTTCAATAACTTCAAGGACTAAAAGGACAAAGCTAAGAAATCTTATTTATAGCTAAAGATTTAGATAGTAGTAAAGATGATGAAATGATTTATATTATTGTAAAAGATGAATATGATGATGAAGAAGATAAAATGGTAGTTATCTCTCATGTTAGTAAAAGTGATACATGGATTATTGATAGTGGTTGCTCACATCATATAACTAGTGAAAAAATAATTTTTGAACATATGAAACATTATGATGTTGGAAGTGTGAGATTTGGAAACAATGAACCATGTTCAATAAAGGGAAAATTTTGTATCTCACTAACCAATGAACTTAGATGTGATAATGATTATTGAGTTGAAGGTCTAAAGAATAATCTACTGAGTGTGACACAATTGAATAACATTAGATTCAAGGTAGAATTCATGAATGGGAAGGCCATGTTACTCAATGAAAAAGGAAATCTAGTTGGGTCTAGTAAACAAACCAAGGGTAATCTATTCTACCAAGATTTCAGTGAAAGTTCATGTTTCATTGCTCAAGTAGAAGAAAGTTGGTTATTGCATAAAAGGTTATGACATGTGAACTTTGATAATCTGATAGCGATAAGCATAAAAAAAGATTGAGATGTATACCTATCTTGAGGAAACCTGATAGGGGCCCATGCAAAAATTATCAAATTGTTAAGATGGGAAAGACAAGTTTCAAAAGAAATAACTATCATTCTAAAGAAGTCTTGGAGCTAGTTCATACAGACTTATGTGGACCTATTAGAATGGAAAGGTATAGTGGAGATAAGTATTTTAATTATTTTTATTGATGATTAGTCTAGAATGATGATTGGAATGTATCTAAAAGAGAAGTAAGAAGCCTTTCAAAAGTTTAAGTGTTATCTAGCAAGAGTAGAAAAAGAAAATAGAAATAAATTGAAGTATTTGAGATCAAATAGAGGTGATAAATTTATCTCTAATGAATTCAATGAATTTTCCACTCAAAGAGAAATTAAAAGATAAGTGTCATCCCCTTATATAACTCAGCAAAATGGTATAGCTAAAAGAAGGAATAGATCCATCATGGATTGTGGAAGAATTGTGATGATAGAAAAGAATGTTAAAATCAAATACTGGAACTAAGCAGTGAGTATTACAGTGCATACCTTGAATTGAGTACAACCAAAGAAAGACTCAAATCAAACTCCTTATGAACTATGGTATGGTTACAAACTTAATGTAAGTTACTTAAAAGTATTTAGTAGCCAATGTTATATTCTAAAAGAGATTAGGAAAGGTAAATTTGATGTCAAAGGTGATAAAGGTATACTCCTAGGATACTCCAATAGAAGTAACAATTATAAATATTTGAATTTATCTACTCATAAGATCATAGAAAGTGCACATGTGAGAATTGATGAGTTTTTAGAAAAGAGTGAAGAAGAGAGCAACAAACAACCTAAGAATTACAAAAGGTTTATTTACTATGAACCTTATACATTAACAAATCTAATTGGAAGTCAAGAGGCCTCAACTCCTAAGTCCCCAATGTTTCCATATGCACCTAAGTTGTAACCAGTGCAACTTGAGTCATAGTTTGGATGACCCTTGTCACAATCAAAGGTTACCAAGTTGTAGCTAGAACATAATGAGTTTGAAAGACCTGAGTCATAGATAGTGGGATATTAGTGTTGGAATTATGATATATTTGTCATCAGTAACAACACTTATTCAATTCTGAATGCTTACTGAGCTCATCACCTAGTCTACAGTTCACACCGAGCATTCAGCAGTTACCTTATAAATTCCACAGGTAAACAGTTGATACCGAGCATTCCTTTGGAAACTGAGCATATGGGAAGTTCAACAGTATTTATCGAGATCACAATAGTTATCGAGTAGAACAATGTTCTCCAAGCAGTTAATGATTACCAAGCTTTGCAGTGTTTACCAAGCAAATAGCGCTCATTGAGTCATCAAAGATCTTAGTGTTTACCAAGTAAACAAGGTAAATGAAGGAATTAGTGTTTACCGAGTAAACAAGGTAAATGAAGGAATTAGTGTTTACCGAGTAAATGAGGTAAATGAAGGAATCAATCTTTACCGAGTAAAATAAGGTAAATGAAGGAGTCAGTGTTTACCAAGTAAACAAGGTAAAGGAAGGAATTAGTGTTTGCCAAGTAAACAAGGGAATCATTATTTACCACATAAAGAAGGTTATCAATGGATTCAGTTTCTACCGAGTGAGATAACATTCACCGAGTCACCAATGGTTACCGAGTTTCGAGCTACTTAGAATGACTAGTATGGACCATGCCTCTACTCTTACCAAGTGCATGATGATGCAGTGTATTGAAGTGGATGCCGAGTATTAGAAGGTCACTAAGTCAGTTTTTGGAACCCAAGTTTTCTACCACCTGGCCGACTCAGTAATGTTTATTCAATTGTGTTTTGGCTGACCTTGCTAGTGTAAATATTGGAATGGTATATATCATTTGACACAATGAGATGCTAAGTAGAATCATTGTTTTGGTGTGTTGCAATATTTTGAGAAGAAGGAAAATGAATTACCAGCAGAATAGAGGAATACATCAAGGTCAACATTGGTACAAAAAATCTATATCCATCACATCAGGTGATCAGAACACAAAGAATCTTATCCACAAACAGTTGTAACCAGATCTACTACTTCATCCTAATAGGTGAATCAGTTTGTAAATCCTTTAACAGGGTAGACTTAACAGTCTTTTGTAAATCTCCTAATAGAGTGCATACTTCATTGTATGTTTGCAAATCCTTTAACAAGGTGGATCTAGAAATCTTACTTGCTCCTAATAGGGCAGATCATCAAAAGTGATCATTGTAAGCCTTAACCAGCCAACTTTATACTACAGTATTGAAGTTTTGTGGGTATCATCCCCACCCCAGTTTTACTTTCTAATTGGAAGGTTTCTCAGTCACCAAATCTATGTGTTCATGTGTTAGAGATATTTATCTTTTCATGCATACAGTAGATTAGATGCATGAATGGTAAAATATTATTATGGAGAATAGAGTTAAATTTTTAGAGTTACCAATTCACCCCTCCCCTCTCAATAAACTTGTTAGTCCTGATTATTTCCAACAATTGGTATCAGGGTGTTGTGGTTCTCAGGATAAAGTTTGACAACTTGAGCAAAGATCAAGGACAATGTAGATATTCAGACTTGACAAATCTATTGAGAATGAAAAGCTAGATCTATAAATGGCCATGACTCAACTCAATGAAGCAAAGGAGCATCTTTCTCAATCCCTGAAAAGAAGGAAGGAACTTGCAAGACAAATGAATGATTATCAGTATATTGAAGAAAGAATTGAAGACCTTTTACCATCATTCAATTCAAATGAAGCTAATGAAGCAATCAAGGAACTCCTAGCAAAGAATGGTTCTCTGTAGGAAGAAGTAAGAAAGCTCAAAAGAGAACAAGAAGTCCAATCCATCAGGTTATGTGAAGTTTTGGAACAGAGAAACAAGGAAAATGAAGAATTAGAGGTAAGAAATAATCTATCCCTTCAGCATGAAGATCTTATAGAACAACTATCTAATGCAAATGAAGAAATTATGATTCTAAGATCTGAGAATGAAAGTTTGAGAAATGATTTAATCACTGAAAGACAAATCAATGTAAGTTTGCAAAGTGATCTGAGATCTGAAAGACAAATCAATGAAAGCTTGAAAAATGACTTAAATGTTGAAAAACAAGTCAATGAAAGGATGATAAAATCTCAAGCAGATATGTATCAATTGAATTTTCAAAATGAGTAGAATCTTGATAGACAAAAAGGTAAAGCAGGCCTTGGATACAATGAAGAAGGATAATCTTCCAAACAAGGTACCCAAAAGAATCAAAGACCTATTTGCAATCACTGTGAAAAGTTAGGTCATACATCCAACAGATGTTGGAGCAATGGTAAAAGAAAATTCAATGGTAAATGCTACAATTGCAATCAACATGGTCACAAAGCAAATGAATGCAAGGAAAAACCAAAGTTTGAGGGCAAATGTCACAAATGCAAGAAACAATGTCACAAGGCATCTGAATGTAGATCAAAATCATTCAATCCAGTAGAATAGGTTATCAAAGCATTATTTGGTAGGGACTACAATACTTGGTGCAGATGTCACTATTGTGGAGAATATGGACACATTGGAAAAAACTGTGCAAGACATCACCTAAGGAAGAAAGATACTACTATAAGATGTTATACATGTACCAAACTTGGTCATATATCCAAGAATTGCATGAATATAGGAAGAATTGAAGATGAAAAGAAAGTCAGAGATGACAACATTCGAAAGCGAATGAGACAACAGTGGATTCCAAAATCTACCAAGCCAAAAAATTCAAATAATGGCTATGTCACTCAAGAAGTGGGTGACTCCACCATTTCTAATTAGACTTATCAAAAAATTAGGGACTGCATCTTCAAGAAATATCCTAAGCAGTTCCAGAATATAGAAGTGCAAAAGGCATATCAGTATTTTAGATACTAGACATATTTCACTATGATGCATCTACCGAGCAAGGTTGATTTCAGACTTAACCGAGCTAGGTCGGTAATGTGAAAGGTTTTTGTTTGTTTATCGAGTTGCAAGGTTTATCGAGTAAGTTGGTGACTATATAAAAAACCCTAGGTCATCTTAGCTACCTTCGTACCCTAGCATTAATGGTAGATTTTTTCATCAAAAAGGAAAAATTTGATCTCATTTTTCACCACGAATTCAGAATATATAGAGCGAAGAGTTTCCAAGAGTGCAAAAGAGAGTTCAAGGAATTTGAAGATTTTCTAGTGAAGAATTTGTTTAACAAAATCATTCACTCACCAAGTAGAAATGGCATCTGCAAGCACTAGCAACAACAAGGCAAAAAGAGGTTTTGAAATGCTTGTGAAGGGAGTAGAATGGAAAGCACCCAGCTTCAAGCTCATTCCCACCATAGCTGAATCGCTTGACCCTCATGGAGCTCAATCAAAAATTCCACCAAAGGTACACCTCTTATAAATGACATTCATACTCATTTCAAATGCACTATTCAAGAAATAGGGACACTAAACATGGATAATGCCCTAGTCGAGTTGTGTGTGAACGAAACCTTAAAACCCGAGCACAAACATCTAGAAACCAAAGGTCTGACCCATATCCCTCATTTTCCAAGGAACTTCCAAATGAAATGGATAAGATACATTTTAAGCCATGTGCATAATGGACAGTTGTGGTTAGAGCAACCTGTCTTGATAACAAAGAAGATGATTCATAAGATCACGGGTTTGCCAATATTAAGCAAATAAAAGACAACTAAAACCCTGAGTTGGGATGAACTTTAGAGGTTAACCCTAGCTGAATGGGATGGCAGAGGATTAAAACCTAACAATATATCTGATGCAGAGTTAAGGTTCAAAATCTATTTGATTGCATATAAGATGTATAGTTCTAGCAGATTGAATAGCATGCCCTATGAGGCTATAGATTTAGCCTATAAGGTTGTGAAGAAAAACATGGAGTTTGACCTAGTAGATGTGCTGCTCAAACAACTTAATAAATACATGGATAGTATAAGGTCTAAAACCAACTCTTGTAAATTTGGTTCTTTGTTAATTTGTTTATTTTTCTTTATACAAAAGTTTTTCCCTTTAAAAGGTACAGTAGTATGGAGGAAAGACATTCCTGTTTTGTATCAAATAAATGAATTTGTACCAAAAATGGGCAAAAATTTTGATAGTATTATGGAAAATTATTTTGAAGACTTCAAGGAGAGGATGAATAATAGGTTCAGGATTCCTCCTAAGCTTGTTGAGGATTACAGAGATGATGTATGTTTCATGGTGGACTGTGACAAGGTGTACATCCAGGAAATCAGACCCCGAGTTGCATGGGTAAAACCTCTTCCTTATGAGGTAAATATTGATGAAGCCAAAGACATAATAGAGGCACTAGTAAATGAGCTAGTAGACCCAAGGCAACAAATTTTTGGAACCTATGAAGAAGCTAAGGCCAGAATTGAGCTTGAAATCAAGCTACCATAGGCCATATGCAAGGGCAAGAGGAAAATAGCAAAATTGAAAATGTCTACCGGTTCTCTTTTGCTCACCGAGGGAAAAGGTGAAGATGAAGAAGGAGAAAAAGAAGAAAGAGGAGAAGAAGAAGAAGGTGAAGAAGAAGGAGAAGAAGAATCTGCAGAGGAACAGTCAAAGAAGAAAGGTAAGGTAATCATTACCAAACCTAAGAAGAAGCCTACTGTAGTATTCACCAAAAGAACTAGGAAAGGTAAGCAGGAACCTATACTAGTTAGGCCTGCACCCACATTTGAGCAAAGGCTCAAACAGTTGGAGGAAGGAGCTGGCATCACAAATTTCAAAGCATTGAAATTTGAAACTAGAACTGATGCTAAGAAAATGCAGATTGAGGAACTGGTACTCAGCAAGATGGTTAAATGGAAATAATCCCCGAACCAGATTGCTCCTCAAATCTCAAAAGAACTACTAGAGAGATTGCAACTGAGATGGGAGTTAGCCACCCAAATAGTAAAAGATATTTATGAGCAATCTCTAAATAATCTTTGACCAAGTCTCATTGGAGCAGAAGTTAAAGCTGAAATGAAAAACCATGAAGGTAAAATGATGATCAGATTCCACACTTGTTTGATTTTGATCAAAAACATTGAACATGTTGTAAATGATGCTACAAACATGTGAAAAACTATCTATCATCTACATAAGCCCAGTGAAGATCTAGTAGAAATCAAAGATGATGACAGTAGCAATGATGATGAGCTTGATAACACTCCATCTGTCACAGTCTCACCAGGAGAGCTACATGCACTGATGGAAGATAAAGAGGAAGAAGAAGCTGAAGAGGTAGATAAGGAGGAAGATAATCCAGTGAAAATTGCAGCAGCAGTTATTGCATCACTTCCTCACTCTCCACCTAAAACTATAGCATCATCAAGGTTGGAGTCAGCTTCACCAGGTTTGGTCACATCTACATCAGATATATCATCAGCACCTACAACATCTTAGCTCCAGGTATCATCAATGGAAGTGTCTACCACTTCATCTACTGAGCTACATTCCTTTTCTTCAGTTACTGAGCAAGCCTTCTTAGCTCCATCATCACCAACTGTAATAATAGTAAGTTTCACAATTTTGTCAATTCCAATTTGTTCTACAATTTTATCTATATCTACTTCAAACCCAATTAGTTCAGATACTATATCATCGAGTGTATCACCATTTGCGACAAGTACTTCAGTTTTTAACCCAGCATATACTCCTATTGGCACTCCACCCTCAAGTATCCCAATTTTTGCTGCTAGTCCTTCCATCTCTACCATTTTGTCTATTCCCAAGGTTAAACTAGTCATCACAGAAGTCAAACAAAAGCAACCATTAAGACTTATGATCACTGGAAAGGAAATTTTTGAAAACATTGACCTGGACACTGAGATAGTAATTCCAAAGATTGACTATGAAAATACTACCATTGAAGAAATGAGGTATGCTAGTCAACTAATTGAGATAAAGGCTACATAGAAGCAGCTAAGGTCTAAAAGGGATAAGGAATATAAAATAATTGAGAATGCCCGAAATATAATTACAGAGGCTATAGGTGTTGATGTAGATTCTACTCAACACATTTTGATCTAGTTAGAAGAGGTAGTCAATAAATTCAATGAGGATACCTCTGGTCAAAAAAATTTAATGGAGAAGGCAGAAAAGAAATTTGATAATAAGGTGCTTGAGCACATTGCTCAGCACATAGCAATGAAACAGGTTGAATTAACCTCAGTTTTGGCTAATATTGAAAATTCTTTTAATAATGTAACATCTCTTTTTGCTAAGCTTTGTAATGTGACTGAGTATACTAAGGAGACAAGAGCGCAATTAAATAATATAGATGAGGATTTGAAGGAAAGCGTACAAAATCTAAAGCTTGACCCTAGTTCAACCTCATCTCATCACCTCAGGATAAAAATTTTGTCAGAAAAACAAGAAAAATTTCTAAGAGAAGAGTCAAGGATCAGATCTACATTGATAGATATTCAAAATATGATCCTTCCCATCATGGACACAATGCAAAAGCACATTGCCCACTCAAAAACATTGATCCATGACAACAATTTCTCCATTGCAGACCATGTGATTGAACTCTCTGCAGAAGTTCAAATTGCTCTATCCACATGCAGAATCTTGCAAGAGAATTGGGATAAGACTCTACAACTCATTCTTTAGGCACATTTAGAGTTTATCTCACATTTTGGTGTTTCCATGTAAAGACATTCTTTTATTTTTTTTGGCATTATTGTCAAAGAGGGGGAGAAAGAGATACTCAGATAGAGTTATTGGTGAGATAAATGTACAAAAAGGGACAAAGAGATACTATAAATAAAAGTCATATAACTCATGTAAATACCTTGTGTATATTGTATGGGGGAGTCATATGTAAGGAAGCCATGAATATTCAGCGGAATCAGTTGTCAATATGTCAGATATTGTATATAAGTGTTGGCTCATAAGTGTTTTTTTCACTAATGCCAAAGGGGGTGATTGTTGGAATTATGATATATTTGTCATCAGGAACAACACTTAATTGATTCTGAATGCTTACTGAGCTCATCACCTAGTCTATAGTTCACACCGAGCATTCAGCGGTTACCTTATAAATTCCATAGGTAAACAATTGATACTGAGCATTCCTTTGGAAACTGAGCATATGGGAAGTTCAATAGTATTTATCGAGTTCATAGTAGTTACCAAGTAGAACATTTTTCTCCAAGCAGTTAGTGATTATCGAGCTTTGCAGTGTTTACCAAGTAGACAATGCTCACTGAGTCATCAAAGATCTCAGTGTTTACCAAGTAAACAAGGTAAATGAAGGAATTAGTGTTTACCGAGTAAAGAAGATAAATGAAGGAATCAGTGTTTACTGAGTAAACAAGGTAAATGAAGGAATTAGTGTTTACCGAGTAAGCAAGGTAAATGAAGGAATCAATATTTACTGAGTAAAACAAGGTAAATGAAGGAATCAGTGTTTACCAAGTAAACAAGGTAAATAAAGGAATCAATGTTTATCGAGTAAACAAGGAATCAATATTTACCACATAAAGAAGGTTATTAATGGATTCAGTTTCTACCGAGTGACATAACATTCACTGAGTCACCAATGGTTACTGAGTTCTAAGCTACTCAGAATGATTAGTATGGACCATGCCTCTACTCTTACCGAGTGCATGACAATGCAGTGTATTGAAGTGGATGTCAAGTATTAGAAGGTCACCGAGTTAGTTTGTAGAACCCAAGTTTTCTACCTCCTGGCCGACTCAGTAATGTTTGTTCACTTGTGTTTTGGCCGATCTTGCCAGTGTAAATATTGGAATGGTATATATCATTTGAAACAATGAGATGCTAAGTAGAATCATCATTGTGGTGTGTTACAATATTTTGAGAAGAAGGAAAGTGAATTACCAGCAAATAGTTGCAACCAGATCTACTACTTCATACTAATAGGTGAATTAGTTTGTAAATCCTTTAACAGGGTAGACTTAACAGTCTTTTGTAAATCTCCTAACAGAGTGCATACTTCATTGTATGTTTGCAAATCCTTTAACAAGGTGGATCTAGCAATCCTACTTGCTCCTAACAAGGCAGATCATCAGAAGTGATCATTGTAAGCCTTAACCAGCCAACTTTATACTACAGTATTGAAGTTTTGTGGGTATCATCCCCACCCTAGTTTTACTTTCTAATTGGAAGGTTTTTGGGTAACCAAATCTGTGTGTTAATGTGTTAGAGATATTTATCTTTTCGTGCATATAGTAGATTAGATGGATGAATGGTAAGATATTATTATGCAGAATAGAGTTAAAGTTTTAGAGTTACTGGTTCACCCCTCCCCTCTTAGTAACCTTGTTAGTCTTGATTATTTCCAACACTTAGCTTGATATAGAAGATCATGGAGAGGATAGAGGAGAAAGTTCTAAATCCAAAGTACCTATGTCAGAAAGATATACCAAAAGGCACTATGTAGCTAATCAAATCATTGGAGACAAGTTATATGGTATGATGACAAGAAATAAATAGAATGGTAGATGTTTTCTTACTAAATTTGAAACCAGATCAATAAAACGTGTTTTTTATATTATAATTTTGATTGAAGTTATGAATGAAGAGATAGAATAGATAGAGAGGAATAAGAGTTAAACTATTGTTCTTAAACCTAAGGATAAAAATGTAATTGGCACAAAGTGGGTTCTTAAAAATAAACTGAATGAAGATGGACAAGTTTCCAAAAGCAAAGCAAGGTTGGTATGTAGAGGTTATTCTCAAGAAGAAGGTATTTATTATGGTGAAAAAATTTCTCCTATTGCAATATTACAAGGTGTTAGAACTTTACTTTCTTATGTTGTAGATTGAGGATTTAAAGTTTATCAAATGGATGTAGAATCTCCATTGCTGAATGGAATTCTTGAAGAGGAAGTTTACATAGAACAACCTGAAGCTTTTGTGGATTCTAGAAAAAAGGATATGGTTTCTAAATTGTGGAAAGATTTATATGATCTCAAGGAAGCTCATAGAGCTTGATATGAAAGACATCATAACTACTTGATAAAGGGGTCAATGCAAGAAGTTGGGTCTCACTTTTGGACAAAAAGTGGAAGTGTTTTTCTTATTTTTGATTTTTTTTGTCAATTGATGTCAAAATTTGAGGCATTTATAGATTGAATATAAGGAAACTTTAGAAATAAAAATTTTAGTGTTCGGAATCTAGTTTTTTGATATGTAATTTATTTGTGTACCCATATGATAGATTTTTTTTTTGGTATGGATCTTTAAAAACCACTTTTTCAAAATGTTCGTTTTAGGACCATGCCACGCTCATGCACATACACCATAATTTGACACAACTAAATAAATTTTTCTAAATCATTTTAAAGGGAGTTACCTAATATACTTAAGATTGATGAAAATATTTTTCCCTAATTTTTTATTGAATAATTTTTTATTATTAATCATTAATTGGCTATAAAGGTAAATTTTAAAACATCTCATGTATGGACACCATAATTTGATCAAAATTTCACGTTTTTCAAAGAAAAATTAACATCAAAAGAATTGTATGTAGATTGATGACATATTAATTAATTTAAGAAAAATTAAAAAATTAAAAGGTTATTAAAGTTTCGGTGAGTGTCACTTTTTAAAGTTTAAGAGATAGTTTTGGTTAATAAATAATGTAAAAATAGCAAATAAACTAATAAAACTATAAAATTTAATTTTTTGAAATCAGAATAGTAAGACCTATAATGGGTTTTTGTTTCATCAAAAAATTCAATGGGGACAAACATATAAAAATTACAATAATTCCTAAAATTGTTGATTAACTGTGTTATAAAAAAAAAATGGATCATAAAGGCATGGCTTGGTGGCTCCAAGCTTATTCCATGCCTTTCCCCAAGGCAAAACCCCATGCAAAATTTGTAGCCATTCCAAATTCCTGCTCATGTCTCAAGAATCGAACACCTGATTTGTAATTCAAAAATTGGGTGCCCGATTGCATGTTAACCATTGTAAGAATTAGGTACCTGATTGTTTAAAAATTAGTTAGCTGATTCTTTTAAAATTGGGTACTTGACTTGTAAGTAGGTACCAAATTTTTAAAGAATCGGGTACCCGATTCTTATGTACCCATTGGGCCCCAAAAGCTACCCCGCAATCTGACTTTCAATGATTCAAATGATTGAATAACAGTTTTGATCTACAACAATGAATTCTATCATAGTTATTCTATTTTCTTGTCTTCTTCTACAATTTGCAAGTTATTGATTCAAATTCAAAACTAGTGCAAACATGGGATCAAAACAATGAAGAAAAAAGAAAACAAAAGTTCTAACAAATGAGGAGATTGCAATAAATAAAAAGAATGAAGCACAACATCAATGAGAGAGAAGACAAAGAATTAGAGACTTGCACATTGTTTCAAAGGAGAAAGACATTGAGGATACCACAATAGAGGAAGGGGCCAAAGAAGAGAACCCAATACAAGTAAATTCAAGTGCACATTCTAATCATACATTCAATACAAGTGTGTCTCCAAACCCTCAATTTTTTTCTCATGATGAAATTGGTGATTATTTAGAACCAGGTTATGATTTAAATGATTTATATTTTCTTCATGATAATAAATTGTCAAACGATCATGCACAAAAAATTCCAATGGAAATGCATGCCCTGAAAGAAATACCAAGAAAAATTGAAAATGAGATTCAAATCCCAAATAAAAGTGAAAATGAAATGTCAATCAAAAATAAAATTTGCATGAATGTAGACAAAAAAACACCAAATACTGAAAAAAAATTCAAAATGATAGTAAAGTGTCTAAACATAATTTTCATATTCCTAATTATGTGCTAGATAATCTTGAGGGCTTGGTTTCATGAAGACAAATTATGACACATGTTGATAGATTATATAGATGTTTTTTAATAATAAGAAATTTATATTTCAATGTCAATTGATGTTGCAACTAATTAAAATGTCTAAAATGTGAAAAGTAATGAGAAGCTTAGGATGTATGCAAAACCCAAGAATAAAAATAAGTTGTATCCACTATTGCTAGTGCCTTTGACGTTATCAGAAAGAGAAGTTTCTCTAATGTTAAGAATGCAACACAATAAGCAATAACAATAGCTTTAGTTAACAAATCAACAACTGACAAAAGATTGATTAGCAACATAATTGGATATCTTAATGTGAATCGTAAGAATTTAGAAAGAGATATAAAGAGAAGGGTTAACTTTGAATGTGATCCAGCAAATATTTTGTGGACTTCTCATGGTAGACTCCTGAGATGTGATATGAAACTTACTATTGAAGTCAAAATTTTGGTTTAATAATTTTGGCATGCTAATACAAGACTATCACTTAATTCAAGAGATGTTATTAAATTTAGAATTGGGTCAAAAATACATAATCCACATCCTAAACACCTTTTGGACATGACTCAAACTGAATTGTTTAGAAAATTTATCGATGGTAAGGTATTAAATATTACCATTAGTTAAAGATTTTTTGAAAAGTGTAAACCATGGTATGTAAGGATTAACAAGGAAAGAATCACATTTTTTTGTAAAACTCATATTCCATTTCGTTACCATTATCATGCATTTCGATCTATATGTGGTACCATGCATAATAAAGAAATGTTGTAGGAATGTGGTATAAAAATACCACTTCAAACTATAAAGAATTTTATATCAGGTTTGTTTTGTAAGCCACCTAATGATCAATATTTTCTTTTCAATGCATGTCTTTCTGTTATGTATGATGTGTGTGACAATCTTTCTTTGTTAGATGAATATTTGCATAAAAATGGTTTGACTACTTTGAGACAACAATTAGTTGATGTAAAAAGATTCAAAACTATTGAATGTCCATTGAAGGATTTTAAGATTGGAAGAAGGTGTGATCTAGTTACAAATAAAGTTAGTTTTTATGCATTTATGGATGAGTTTAAGAGTGTGATCATACCAAAATATGTTAAACACTCTCAATATGATAGATGGCTTGATGGACAATTTTGCACATGTAAGAATACATTTCCAATTGGTACTATACTTTCAGTTATTGACTTTGCAAAGAACTACACACTTGCACCACAAGAAGAGGTATAACCACAATATTACAATTTAGTGCAAGTAACAATTTATGTTCATATAGTTTATAGGCATGCACTTGATAGTATAGAGGAGGATCAAAAAATATTGAGAGAGTGTCATTTATATATAAGTGATAATAAACTCCGTTCATCTGAGTTTGTCCAATATTGTTTCAAGGTCTTTTATGATAATTTAGAAGAGACAAAAATTCAAATGACACAAAATTGGATATGGTCAGATAATTTTACAAGACAATTCAAGAATGCTAGAATGTTCTATTGGTTGAGTAGGACACATAGCCAAACTAACATCCAACTTGTGTGCAGGTTTTTTTGAGGTTGGACATGGTAAAGGAGAACATGATGGTGTTGGTGCATGTGTGAAGAGAGCCCTTAGTAGAAAGCAACTAACATTTGAGGAAAATGCTAAATTCAAAAATGCACATGAGATATTTGAATGGTGTAACAAATATTTATACACGGGATCAAGTGAGAACTCTACAATCAAATGTTTCTTCTACCTAGTTGAAGAGAAGAATATCCTTTCAAGATATGACTATGGTAGAATTAGTGGGTCAGCTAAATGGCATTCATTTAGGATTTCAAATTCTAACACTTGGACTATATGGACTAGGGAGCTTTCTTATTTTTGTCAATTTTGTCTTGCAGGTGAATGGGAGGAATGTGAGAATATAGAATGGGTCGAAGATTGGCAACAAAAATCATTAGCACCTACTGACACACATTTCCAAGATATTATAGTAAATGAAGGTCATAATGCTACTTTTGCATTAGAAGACTATGATCGTATTTCATACCTCATAGAACCTAGTATGCACAATTTAATTAGACTTTTTTGTGATCTCATTCATTAATTTATATAATTTGCAGATGTACTCATGTGATTAAAGTGTTTATGTACTTTATCTTATCTTGTAGGACATGTTTATGTTGTTATTGCACCTAGTAATAATGATGAATAGACTAAGTATTGGCTAGCTAGATGTGTGGAAATGGTTTTAAGTATCCAGTTGGGTCTATCATTGTAGCTAGCACCTGGCTATGTAGATACCTAACAAGAAGAAATGGTTTACCAGTATTTGGAGATGACCAATCCAAAAAGAAGATTTTACACTATTCTCATTTGGTTGTGGCAACAAATATCAAATCAGAAAGATACAAAGGGAGACCCGCCAATAAGGTATTATGGACAATTTCAATGGATGAGCATGAGAAAATTATAGATGCATTGAAAAAGAGAGAGGATGAAGATGGTAGAATTGGATGACTACATTTAAATCAAACACATGTAAGTTTTTTATTTATTGTGTTATTTTTATATATGCATTTGTATAATTTAATTACACGTATGTTTGTGCTTTCAAAACCAAATTAGAGAACTTATATATTTTCCTCTTATTCAGGGCTTAATTACAATTTATGTAAATTTAAATGTTAAAGTGGATTGAGCATCAACATCTTGTGCAATTTCACATAGTGAGTACATACAAATTACACATATATTTACATAGTTTAGATACCTCATATTAATTTATGCATTTATTAACATGTATTTTTTTTTTTTACAATTTTATTTTATGGGACCTCATTTGAAGACATGTCTACAACCAATTTTATATTTTGAGTTCACTTCTATAAATTTATCATTGACATTGTCTTACATATATTGTGAAATATGTTGTACAAACAATTTAAAAATAGGAGTTTACTTCTATTTGAAAGTTAAAGGTGTGCGCTTAATATTATAAATTAATTGTCAATTTAAGTAATGACCTCCTATTTTTTTCCATTACTTTTACATTCAAGCATGTTTACATTAATGTTTGTTTGAAGTTTCAAATTACTATTGATTTTAATATTAAAACCTTCACTTGTACATGATAATTTAAAGATCATTAATAATTCTATTGATTATATGTTATTGTTATGTTGATAATTGACATGTATGTTTAACCATGTTAACCATGTTAAGTGAGATGGAGGGAAGGAGGAAGAGAGGGAGAGAGAGGGAGGGAGGGATATGGGGAGGGTTATAAGTGCTTGTAATTTATCATAAAGGGGTCCCATTATGAAACCTTAGAACAAATTAGCACCTCTTAGGACCCCTTACAACACATTAGTCATTGTAGTCATAAAAGTAATCTTTTCTAATGTGTCCTAGTACATTCTAATATTTTCAAGAGGTTTTGATGGGTCATATGTGGTCATAAGAAACCTTAGGACCCATTATGACTCCTTGGAACCCATTCATACCATTAACACTGTCATGCCCAAACTATGAGGGCAAAACACACTCCAAATTTTTTTGAATAATAATTAATATTTAAGCATGCTCTAAGTTGAAATGATAGATAAGAGTTTTAGTACAGGTTTTCTACATTAACCTTTGATAATAAGATACAATTAATTTAAATTACAATGTAATGTATTCGAGTTTAGATTAATTGAAAGTATCTAATCAACATCAACTAAAAGAATCTCTTAGACAATTATCGATTGACAATCTTAATCGATATAGGAAAGGTCACTTTTAAGAAAAACAAATTAACTAAAGTTGAAACTGAATATATATATCTAAAGTTTATTAACTTTAAACATTTCAACTATCTTAACGTAAAAATTAAACATCTAATCTTACTAAATTTAAATTTCATTTACTAACAACTAACTAAATCTAATACGTACTGACTAAATATAAATCAATAATACATTAAAACTAGTTAAAAGAAAACATTAGAAGAGAACTATAGTTCTACAAGTTAAATGATGATGGAACCTATAATTTAACACGATACACAATTTATAACAAAATTAAACTTACCTTTTTAATTCTAATAAGATTACCATTCTATTAATGCCAAATTAAACTATAATTGCTACTAAACTATAATAAAATGTATATCTATAAAAAAAATACTAACTAATTAAAACTTAAACTATATTACATTTAATATTAATTTAATACTAATCTAACTTAATTTGATATAACATAACTAAATGATTATAAATTAACTTCAACCTAATATTAATTGAAAACTTTAGTAAATTAAACTGATTTTACTTGATCACTTTAAAATCATAAAAAAAAAACAATATATTTAAAGAAACTAAACTAAACTAATAAAATAACTTAAAATTTAAAACTAACTAATTACAACATGAATTTACCTAATACTACTAGAGACTATATATAAATTTTTAAACAAAAAAAACTTTAACTATATTAATAACTAAACTAATTTATATCTTACTAACTTAAAAACTTAATATAATCAACAATTAACTTAACAATATACTAACCTACAACACTAACTACCCTAAAACCTACCATCTAACTACTCTAACAATTAACCCTCCACCCTACTAACCCTACCAAACCACCCCCCCCCCCCCCCCAACAAAATGCATCCCAAATGCCACGTGGCATTACGCTTACCCCAACTTGGGGCGCAATCCCAAGCATACACCCAAGTGAGGTGTACTGCACGTGGCCTTATGGTCACATTTGATGGCTGACCAATCTCGTGGAACGAGCTCAGGGAGAGAGAGGATGAAGGGTTAAAACCCTTGCGTGTTGCCCCAAAACAATGCAGACCTGCACCCAATGTGGATATGACCAATGACATTTACCTATGGTGAAGATAAAAGACTTTCAAAAAATTATTAACTCCTCCCTCCATACTGACAGCTAAGGAAGTAGATAAAAACAAGATATTCATAAAGTCCTATATGATAAGACACATATAAGATATGAACAAAACATATCTTCATAATATGGTGCACTTTCCTAAGGGCTCTCCATGGCACCCTGCCCAAAACGTGCACTTACCCAAGAGAGGTAAGTACTGACAAATGCCTGCCAAGAGACGTGGTGATCACCAGTACAATATACTTCCAATTCAATACTTCTCCAATCCCAACTCTGCATACGTCTGACATGGGGTTCATATACATGAGGCAAAGATCTCATTGGAGATTTTGTGGGTTAAGACAAAGTCAACACCCCTTCTCATTTGCCCAACGTTGGATGAACTTGCGCCTAGGCATTCAATGCAAAAGTTTATTTGGTAGAGAGAGATTTTAGTGAGCTAGGATATTGAGATTTATATTATGTAAAATCATACTTGCACCAAATGGATTTATTGAAGATTTATTTTATTTTATTTTGTATTATTTTGTTGTCTTAGAGGGCATCATCTAGGGAATATGCTCTGCAAACTATGGAGGAATTTAAATTTCCTCCTCATGTATTTTCCAGAGAGTTTTCACTCCTAGAAGTGCATATTTATATTTGAAGCAAAATTTAGACTAAGTAAGGACATGATAAAAAAAATATGCATACCATTGTGTTAGTGGGGATTTAATAAAATCTATTGTTAATATAGGTTCTTTAAACTATCATACCAATGCAAAAGAGTGCATATGCATAGTCTTTTAGTCTTTTATTTAAAAATAAATGTACGTTTTATATATATTCATCAAAGAACATGATATGTGTTCTAATTCTTGTTTTTTTATGAATTCAAGGATTACAAAACTTCTTAATCCAATTGATTTTATTTTTGAAGAACTTATGAGGAGTATGATACGATACACCGGATTAAAAAGGTGGTGAATAATTCTAAATCAATTTGCTTGCATCCATTTATGAAATTTATCAAGGAATGAGGTAAACTTAGAATTCACAAAGTAGGATTTTTTTGATTTCATCATCATAGTTATACATCAAATTTAAAACTTCATCATATCAATTTTTTTTCTCTTCGTTATCATAATTGAAACTTGAACATTCATAATTCAAAGGCATTATCTACCAACTATTGTATCACATACATATGCCAAAATTTGAGTTCAGAAGTAAACATTGCAAAGAGCATTTCATAATTTTATTTTATTTTTCTATTATGCATCCTAGTTCAAGGCTCCATCAGGAAAGAACCAGTAAGAAAACTCAATGTCGTTGCCATTATATCAAAGTTTTGAGATACAAATTACATAGGATTTCAATCCTGAAATACGACACTTAAATGAAATTTCCTTCATGACCCTCAACAAGGGTTCCATATCCAATTTTGCAACACATTTCTACAAATCGTGGAAGAAACAGAATCTGATCGGGTGAAAACCAAGCATAACCAAGAGACAATCAAACATGCATATCATACATGGTTTACACAATAGGATTCACAATGGATCAAAACTAGGGAAAGGTGGATTCTTCCAACCAGGAGAAGTCAAGCACAACACCAATAGATGCCCAATCGGGGCTATATACCAAGAACTTCCGTTCTTCCATTTCAACATACTAGAATCATACAAGGTTTCTGCTGAAAGGTAGGGGCCCATAACACCCTACCCTTTCTCCCTCTTCTCATCCTGAGAAGAGACTCTACACTGGATGGAGTCCGACTAAACAGACCTTTCCCAAAATTGGTCACTTTTTCCCTCTCCAAGGGTGAGTAATACCAAAACACCCATATAAGAAAAATCTCAAAATTTCAAACATAAACACAAAAGTAAATCAACCAAAAATAACATGGTTTCCAAAGCTTCCCAACATACCCACAAACATACAAACCTTGAAACAAAAACAAGGTAACATGAACAAGAAACAAACATAAAAACTGAATAAGGGAGATGAGAATTTCCTACCTTCACAAGAGGTAATGGCAATGAACAAGTTTGAGTAGAGTATCCCTTTTTCCTTCCTTCAACCTTCAAGAATTCCTCTCTAAAATGTAGAGATTGGGTAACAACCTCTACTAGACCAAGAAAGGCCTCTAAATAAGCCTCCAGCTCAACCACCAAAGGGGATCAATAACTTCTCCCACCCACTAGCAATCCTAGAAACTCCTAACTCTACCCTCACTATGGTTAGACACTAAAAGGAGGTGGGGTTAAGACAACTAATGACAACCATTGCAATTTTCGCACAAAGGTAAAAAGGGACTTTTTGAGTGATCTCCAAAGTAAACAAAAGGGACTTAGGGGTTGGAAAAGACCCCCAACCCATACCCATACCCCTTGGGTATAATTATTTCATGTTTTGAAGCCTTAGGAATAGGTTTAGAGCCAACCAAAAGCTAAGAAATAATTAGGACCATCAAACAACACTAAAATGTAGATTAAGCTCTAAATTGGATTAAGGGTGACTAAAATCGATTAAGAACCCAATTAGCAAACTAACATTGACTAAAATTGACTTAGGTCCAAAGGCTACACAACAATCCTAGCTAGCACACAAAGAACATAAACAATTTATGAGTGTCAAGTGACACCAAAAGAACATAATTACGAGACATTCACATTTACTAAACATGGAAAGATACATACATACATCTCACAATACAATATGCCAATTATGAACAACAAGGTTTCCAAAATTAACACATAGTGATCAATTCTGTTCCTCCATCGGTTTCCTCGGCTAAAATTATCTGCACACTCATTGCACACATCAGTAGTCCCAAAAATCACATGTACATATATACGTATCAGAAATTCACATAAATTGAACCATACATCAATCAGAGTTTCTTCCATCCTACTTAATTCTTAACCATTTAAAATCTCTTAAATCAAAGCATCAATCGTACATTTACCGATTTCATCAACATACATATACATAAAACATTAAATGACAAACATCAATATATCTGAAAGTAACATGAAATAATATAATATGTTCTAAGTATCAGATAATGTCTCGGCATCTCGAGTCGTGAGTGTCAAAATGATAAAATAACAACTAAGGCTACGAAGGGTCGGGGCGAGGCCTCACAAACACACTTTATGAAACCTTAGAACACATTAATCATCATAGGATACACTTTAGGGTTGTAATGTGTCCTATTCAATCCTATTTTTTCCTAAGGAGTTTTAGTGGATCCTAAGTGGTTCTAGGAATCCTGGAGACTAATTACAACCTCTTAAGAACCATTATGACCATTATGAGCCTTTATAGTGTATGAGTCATTATAGGACACCATTTAGAGGCCTAATGTGCCTTAATGAGTCATATGTTCTAAGGGGACATTAGGGATTTTTAGGACACATTAGTGCACATTAGGTCTCATTACAACACATTAGGGTCCATTCACACATAGTAGGACCCATTATACCCCATTAAAACCTCTTATAATAGATTAACCATTGCAAGACATAGTAATGTGTCCTAAGTGATCCTAATATCTCACAACGCATCACGATTAATCCTATGTGGTTTGAAAACCCATTAATACTATTTAGGGTGCACATTATGACCATCTAAAACATATTAAAATCTATTAATGCCTCTTAGATAATCTTAAGGGGCATAAGACACACTAATGGGTTATAATATGCCCCAATGGGTCCTAATGTGTCTTAAGGGGTTCTAATGTGTTTTATGTGATCCCATGACCTTTTAGGGCCTATTAGGAACCCTTATAATTCATTAGGGGCCATTAGGACTCATAAGAACCAATTATAACCCCTCTAAACATATTCACCATCATATAATACACTAGTATGTCCAAAGGCATTATAATAGTTCCTAAGTGGTTGTAATCAGTCCTAATGTTTCCTCCTGGATTTTAAATTGTGGTCTTAATATATCATGAAGGGTCATAATGGGTTCTTAGTGGTCCTAGGACATCTTAGGGCTTATCAGGACCCTTTAGAACACATTAACTATAATAGGATACACAAATGGGATGTTAATGATTCTAATGTATCATAAGGGGTCATAATGGATTGTAAGTGGCCCCAAGACCCATTACAAAACCTTAGAATATATTAGGACCAATTAGGAAACATTAAAACTTCCTCAATCAGTTATTTAATTGCATAGGTAAATATATTTAAGAAAATGTAACAACTTGATAAGACATCTAGTGTCTTGTCTAGAAAAATAGGCATTCTAGCCAAAGCGACACTTGGGATGTAAGAAAACCTAAGTCAAAGTTACAAGGAACCATATAGGTACATGAATTTCCTAGTTACATAATTGTATGAACATACGTACATAGCCTTGATGAGAAAATATGTGAATGAAAGGGTATCATCCATCATTTCATTACATAAATCTTCAATCTTTACGTAAATTTTATAAATTTGAATTTTTAGGATGAAAAATATTTATAATAGTAGGTCAATTTTATTTGTATGAATCTCAATGCATAAATTTGATGTGATATTTATCCAATAATCTTTTTGATATCAGTACTAATGCTCTATAAATAGTTAAAATTGTTGTTCATGTAGCATATATTATTACAAAATGTGTCATATGTTCATGAATAAAATACGTCGCAATAAAGAAAATGGTCTTAGAACTCTTTAGAATAATTGAGAGGGGGGGTGAATCAGTTATCCATGGTCCAATGATGTCCAATACAACTTTTTCTACAAATCTTTAATGGCACATAACTGAAATTATCATGCATACAATTAAACATTAAACAACCATAAAAGATAATATGCATCACACCATAACACTAAGGATTTTAATGACCCAAAAACCTTCTAGGAATAAGAAGGTAAAACTTGGGTGGGGATGATACCCACTGAATAAGTACACAATTGATTTCAACCACTTATGATGGTTTTCCCTGTTAAAGGCTACAACACATTGTTAAATGTGACCCTATTAAAGGATTTCTACACCCTGTTAGGAGTGTGTCTAGTTAGAGGACTTAAGAACATTCAACTTGGAATGTCACCCTGTTAAAGGATTTACATAGAGCTATTAGGCTCACCCAAGTCCATGGGATTTATAGTCACCTTCTCAAAAGAATCTTTCATCCCTCTCTAAGGATCTATCCTCCTCCTAAGGATCCCTTTATCCTTCTCCTAAGGATCTCTTTATCCTTCTCCTCGAAATTTCTTTATCCTTTTCTTGAGGCTTATTCACCTAGCTATTAAGCTAACCTAGCAATGTAGGGTTTCAATGTCTAATATAATGGTAAGAAAGTATTAGAAGACCTGATACAGATTGCAACTTCAACCTTGTGGATTTCAGATCACTCTTTAGTCCTTTTCTTTGCTTGGCTTTCCTCCCTTGCAGTGCCAAAAAATTTTCACGCTTCAAGATCTATCTCCTTGAGTTCCTCCACTTGTTATGCCAATGTACTCCATGGTCACTTGATCAACTCAGAGTCTTGATGCTTTGTTCTTACTCCTCTTGGCTTTTTCACATGATCACACTTATGACCAATTACCTCTCATGCATGCTTATTTGATCTCTAACCTATAACTCCTTATAAAGAAGTTATATTCTTCATTTCCTGCTCAAATCTTAATTTGATCTTGAAAAAATGGTATTGTTTTCCCTCCAAATTGTTTCTTCTAGAAACTTCATGATAAATCCATTAGCATTCACCTTGAAAATGGTTTGCATGGATTACATAGAATTCTGTGACATCTACTCATCATCCTTATCATCTAGCTAATTCACTAAATTCAATGTAACAACCTTATCACTGCTGATTTGGAAAATATTTGACTTAACAAATAATGCAGCAACTTGGCATCATTGATTTACTGATGCTCAGTTCTTTCTATGTTACTCAGCTTCTGTTGTTATTTTATTGGCACTTGGCACCTATAGCATTTTCTACTTTTCTCAGCACTTGAAGACTTACTCGGCATCTATTATCATTTTCTACTACTTGGCACCTAAAGGAATTCTATGTTACTTGGCACCTGAAGGCTGCTCAACTTCAAATGAGAATCTATTCGACACTAACTAGCTAGCTTGGCTCTCTCCAAGGAACTTAGTTAATCCTTACATCTTTGATGTGTCTCAATGTGTCCATCCTCTATGTCTTAGAGTATGTCATCAATACACTATTTCATCAATGACTTAGCTGATCCTTATACTTAATTACAACATCATAACTTCAACCTTTCTCTAGGTACTTTAGTTACATCTTATTGATTGCCACCTCCTTGTCAATCAACCATTTTATAGTATTTGGATCACTAAAGAAATTGTCATTCCTGCAAGTAACAAGTTTGATATCAATGACAAAACAATGATTGAAAACATTCTTTACCAGATCCATTATTCTTCATTCATGATCTTTTCAATCATTTCCAACAAATGGTTTGAATACTTAAAACATGATGAAACTGAATAATAAATACTACATACACTAGCATGATAAGAAGTCGTAAAAAAATAGTACATGGTCTAAGATGTCATAACATGATCTATGAAGTCAAAAAATACATATAATACAATTAAGTGTCCTAATACAAAGTGTGTCATAGAAACAAAATCTAAAGGTGCCAACAAGACCTAATCTATCTGATCAAATGTTCTCTTTGCTCCATGCAAAGAAGACTCAGATGGATCATCCTGCGTAATATGTGTTGTCTCATCATGTGGACACCCTATGAAGTAGATGGATCATCCTATGTAACATGAGGCATGTTTCATCATCTATATGCTTAATTGAAATGGGTTTCAAAATCTAGCATGCAAATAAATTAAATATCACTACGTAATAAAATAAATACCACATGAGATGGGTGTCCCTCTATAATGAGAGGACGTGCACTGTGAAAGCTACCAAGTGAGGTCCTGTTATTTACTATACATACATTTTTAAAATTTGATAAAGAGCATAATGAACTATGTACGTACATAAATCACAATATCAACCTCAAAGGATGATGTAGGTACCTCCATCTGGCTAAGTCTCATACTCTTAGCAACACTCATGGCGATATAGTCCTAAAATTATGGATACATAAAAATTGAGTCAAAATTATATATATATATATAAATAATTATAATGTATGTAAACTAAAAAGTACATAATTTGTACACTGCATTTTTTATACACAATAAAAACATGTATATATATCATACTTGAGTAGTAGCCAATGTCACAAATGCGTCTATAGGTATGCTAGCATGATGATCAAAAGATGGAGTCAAAAATAAACTATATTGAGGCCTATATGGATGAGTACGATCCATCTCCTATTTGTAAAATCAAAACACATAAAATATATACAGGAGTCAAAATTGTTCAAATTATAAGTTAATAACAATGTACATAGATAAAAATAATACAAATTATTTTTCTTTAGTAAAAAGTTCATACCCTATGTATTTGAGGCTATGCCTCTATGATAATTGGATCAAGACCTGTGTTGACATCAAATTGTGTAGCAGTAGACAATCCCTACAAAATCATATAAAAAGAACATATGAGCACATGTTATTAAATTCAAGTTTGAAAGTACATTTTTATAGTGTAATTCAAAGTACATACCATATGAGGGATGCCAATGTCTGTAGGTCTCGAAAAAAGACTATACTGCCTCCTAGGAGGAACAATATCATCCATCCTCTATTATTTCAAAAGTAAAAATTAATATGGTTAATACATTTACACATATATCTAGAAAGTAAATAATTATATAGTTTATATATTTAAATTTTAATTAACATTTTTCTTGCTACTCTTGACTATCTCAGGGCTATCACTGCATGAGTACAACAAATGATGACACATTAATCTCATCACTACCATCACCATGGGTAACGTATATGTCATCATTAAAATCAGCACCCTCAGCATAATGGTCATCATGCACTACATCAGCATAGCTCTAGGGGCCTCTGCATATGCCTCCACAACTAGTACAAATATGTCCAAGTGGATGAACATTTGTCGCTTGCATCCACTGTTGTACTAAATTGACTGAAAGGGTACTCAAAGAGGTAATAGTAAATGAAACTGCTTGATGATGGTTTGTAGCTAGTACAACAAGCACAGGAAGAGGTACAAGGGGATGAGGTTGCCTGTAGTTTTTCATTCTATCACTCAACTTTTCCCTAGGCCTATCCTAAGGCATCCCTCCACCAACCCCTTGAAATGATTTAATATTAAAATCATTGGGTTTCAAACCCAATTCAAACTCAGCCCATAGCTTCCTAAGGAAGTACATGGTCACCTCATGATTAGTGTGTGGTGGATGGTCAAATAGCATTCACCACCACTCCCAAAAGTGTCCTACTAAGCATAGATGTGAGCACCATCTAATAGAAATATGAGGCTTCTTCTTGTTAATCTCCTAACTTGTCTTAGGGTTTACAAAATATCTTGTAAAATGTCCTCCACCTATTTTAAGGTTATGGACCTCTCTATATGATAAGCCATTAGAATAGAAGAATTGCATGTTTTGCCTCCATAATCTAAATGAATCAATATCGCAATCTAGATGTTGTATGGAGTGAATGATGCCTTGCATGCTATCTTCAAGGTGTAGTAGGTGAGGAGGGGGGTGGGCTTTGTGTCAGATAGCCTCAATATCACACATGAGGTCATTAAGATTACGCCTCATGCTCTCTCACAGATCATCTATAGTGTGTGGTGGAGGAGGACTAGGTGGTCATGGAGGTGGGGTTGGAGGTGCATGTGGAGATGGAGGGGCAGGGGTGGGGGTGGGGGAGGGGGAGGGGGTGTTTGCTGGTCCATCAAATATAATCTGCATATATGTTTAAACAACATTAAAAATGACAAAATTAATATTTAATAAAATTTAAATCTAAAATATCAATTATGTAAATGCATAGACCTTTAAAACCATATCAATTAAATAAATAAAGTTAAACACTTAAGTAGACCTTAGTTTTAAGGCTAATTGAAAATTATACCAAATTTAAGTCTAATCATAAAATAATACTCCAAGAAAAAATATTAATAAATCAACTATATAAATCTAGTTTTAATGTTAAATACGAGCTTGTTTTGTCTGTGCAAGTTCAAGGGAACACGTTTTTGATATTAAGGAAAAGGATGTGAAAGTGCCCAATAGTTTAACCATAGTTTTGATAGATTATGTTCTAGATCCTAAATGGAATTTCTTTATGAGATATATTGTAGTCATTTTTTTATTATTAATATTTTATATTGAATGCTAGAGTAGTTATATTCCTATTCTATTTAGTTTTTAAAGTTTTGTTGCAAAAAAATTACAGTTATATGTTTTTGTCCTAATTCACTAATTGACCTTATAAAAAGGAAAGCTATAAGATTTGTTATTCAACACTATTTATGCATTTATTTGGCCCACTAAACTTGTGAGGAAATTCAAAAAATCATTAAGAAATATAAGGATAAGATAAGATAAAAATAAGGATAATTAAGATTATGGAAGGAAGGTATGAAGAAATTTGTAGTGGGACTAAGAATGCAACTACTAATGTGTTTTTTGTTCTGGGGTTGTTTGCCTCAAAATTGTTTCCCTTTTCTATATTCGAGTAGCCAGATCAATTTTTATGTACACTTATTTTGTGACACTGGCGGATTGTATTCTCATTATGGATTATATGTTCATCTTAGGATCAAACAAAGTTAAGATTATGGCAAGGTTATGGATTAGAATTTTGTTATGTTTAGGGTTTTCATGATGGCTAAGCTTAAGATTATTATAATGATTATGACTAATATTAGGGTTTACCTAGGATTATGGCTTTAGTTAGAGTTTTATTTAGGTTTTAGATATTTATTCTGGTGCTATTTTTTAAAGGATATATAATAGATGGAATTAGGATGAGAGTTAAGGCTACAATTAGAATGAAACCTTAGAGATAGAATTATGATTTGATTTATATTTATGATTATAGTTCATCCTAAATATTATTTGCTAAAGCAAACTATAAGTCTAGATCCTAATTACAATACATGAACCCTATCCCTAACCATAATAATCCTAATTCTAATCATAATACTTAAACTTATAATATCTTCTTTAGTAATTTAAATCTTAACTTATCATTTAACAATTGTTATGAATTTCTAATAGAACTTTTCTTCCCTCTAAATCTCTATGTTGAAATGTGTTATATTAATTGAATTTTCTAGTTATGACCAAAGTCTTTTTACTATTCGAAAACTTTGTATTATATTAATCACATCATTTATAATTACTTTTGGATGTTTACTTATCTTCCACCCGTGAACTACTCTTGGCTCATCCAAACATTAGCCTCAATAGTTTCAATGATTAAAAAATTATGTTTTTCTAATTCTAATTTGTATGTGGAAGCAACTTCATAAATTATCATTTTTCTTAAGGTGTTTTAATGAGTTGCTAGATATAATCCTTAATTATAAACCTTAATCATAAATCTAAATATACACCTTAATTATAAAATCTAAATTACTACTTATCCTATGTATATTCTAGAATTGGATACAAATCCTAATACTAGATCCTAATCTTAAATGTTAAATGTTAAACCCTAACCTTATATACAAATCATAGTTAAGGTCAAGATTAGTGTTTAACATTTAAGCTTAATATTTTTATTTAGAATTAGGAGAAGGGCTTAGCATTTATGATTATTTCTAGGATAAATGTTTAGCATTTAGGATAACTTAGTTAGGCTAAGGGTTAAGAATTTAGGATAAAGGTTTAGGATAAGGGTTAGACTTGAGATTAGAATTTAAAACTTAATGTTAAGGTTTAATATTTTGTATTAGGTGCATGTTTTACCATTTAAAGTATAATTTAGCATTTATAATTAGGGATGAGATCATAATATCATTGACAACTATAGTTTACTATTTGGAGAGTTTAAATTTTTTCATTTTAAATTACCATTTACTATAACTTAGGGTTATTGCTTAGATATGGATCTAATATTTAGTATTTAATACTTAGAATTTATGTAAATCTTTTAGGATTAGGTTTAGAATTTTAAGAAAAGTTAGAGGTTGTATAAGGGTTAGGATTTAGGGACAAGGTTAGGATTAGGAATATTAATATTTAAGATAAGGGATAAGCATTTAGGATAATAGTTTATCATTTAAAGTTAGGATTATGGTTTGACATTTATAGTTAGTACTTGGTTCTTAGGATACTTATTTAATTATTTATATTAGGGTGTAGGTTTTAGCAAATTAAGATTATGGTCAAGATGACAATAAGGTTTATGATTAGAGTTTTGGTTAAAATTGAGACTATAGTTAATCCTAAATGTTTTCCCCTAATCCAAAACTATTAGTTTAAATCCTATGCCTAGTACTTGATCCCTAACCATAACCATAATAATAACCTTGAGGTAAAGTAAGGGAGCGCATTATGTAATGCCCAGCTAAGAGATCCAAAGAGCTAACCTAAAGTTTTACTAATCAAGAAACAACATCTACAATAATTTACATAAAAAACATAAGAGATTACATTCCCTAATGATTCCTTAATGAGCACATTTTAATTTCATTTTTAAATAATTATAAGTACTAGAAGTAAAATAAATAACACATCCACATGAAAGAATAACTACAAGTTCAGGTCATCTAAATAATATACATTTGTTCTGAATGCCACTTGGAATTAATTCAGAGTGCACAATCATCCACTATACATGTCACAAGGTATGAAAGGCTAAAAGAATATACATTTATAAAATAGTTTACATCATCTATTTTTGATCCATGAAACAAGTACAATACAATAAGTAAAATCATTAAATACTGAGTTTTTTGTTTGGATCCCTTTGCGAGGTGTTATGTAATTAAATACTTAGTTATATGTTTAGGGTTTTATTGTATAGTTATGGTTAGGTTGAGGTTGAAGACTTACAAATATAGTTAGTTTTAATTTCTTTGTTATATGGTTTACAAACTAATCTATAATTAATCACTATTTATTTGAAATAAATATAAATTATTGAATGTAATTACATGTTTAAACAATGAATTTACATCTATCTAATCATTCAACATTGTAATTTACATATTAAATACATTTCAAACATCTAAAATAATAATTTTTAAATGAACATTTACAAAACTATTACTTAAATTAACACATACAATAATATAAATATAATACTCATTAAAAATGAAAATTTACAATTTGATGTATATTAAAACTATAAAAAAAACAATAAATTGATGATATATAAAACATAAAACTAAAAACAATTAAATAAAATAGTTCAAAACAAAATAAAATACTCGGTATGTCAGAATATAGTAATAGGGGGGTCGGTAGAGGTCAAAAATGAGCTCTCATTTTCTAAATCATAAAAGTGACCCCAAAAATGGGGCATTTGTAGTTTTTGAAGATTGGGTAATTGATATTTTTAGAATCAGACACCCGATTTTGACTAAATTGGGTACCTAATTTGTTCAAAATTGGGTAGTTGATTCTTAAGAAATTTGGGCACTCGAGCTATGATTCAAAAATCGGGCACCCAATTTTTGGAAAGAAGATCAGGTGCCCAAAGTGAGATTTTAGAAATGGGTACCCGATTTTAAGAAAATTGGGTACCTATTTCTGAGAGGTCCAATTCTGCAGATTTGACTTCCATGGAATTGCGACCCAACTTTGTGCTCTTACCCAAAGATTAGACCAAACAAGAAGATTATGTTGGCTGAAATCTTTGTAGATGACACATTGTTTACTTGAAATGATGATTTATACAAAGCCTTTTCAGAATAAATGAGTAAAGAATTTGAGATGTTTATTTTTGGAGAGATAAAATTCATTATTGGGCTACAAATTCAATAGAAGAAAGATGGTATCTACATTACTCAATCCAAATATATCAAGGAGATAGTAAAGAAGTTTGGAATGGAAGATTCAAGACTAGTTGGAACATCTATGCCTATTGGACATAAACTTTCCAAAAATGATGATTCGAGGAGCTAGATCAGATCACATAGAGATCAATGATTAGAAAATTGTAATATGTACTATACATAAGGCCTGATATTACATCAATAGTTGGTATGGTGGCAAGATTCTCCAAAATCCTAAAGAAAACCATATGATGAAAATGAAGAGGATCATGAAGTATTTGAAGGGTACTAAAGACAATGGATTATGGTACCAAAAAAAAAGGCAATTCAGATTTGAAAACATTCATAGATGTTGATTGGGAAGGAAGTGTTGATGATAGGAAGAGCACTAGCAGTGGAGCATTCTTTTTTGGTAAAATACTAGTGTCTTGGACAACTAAGAAGTAGAATTGCATTTCTCAGTCTACAATAGAGAAATAATATATGGTAGTGGTATTTAATTCCTCCAATGTTGTTTCATTCAAACAACTATTGGCAGGTATGAAGGTAGAGATCAAGGATCTAATGGTTATCTTCTATAATAACACCAATGCAATTAATATATCAAATAATCCTATGATGCATACCAAGACCAAGTACATTGTTATAAAATATCATTTTCTAAGAGAATTGGTACAAGATAAAGAGGTAAGATTAGAATATGTGAATACTAAGGAATAAATTGTAGACATATTTAGAAAGACATTCCCTATGGATGCATTTTTTTATCCCCTATCTAAAGCTCACTAGATGAAGTTTAGTGATGCATCAACCAAAGCATGTTGAATGTTAGTTGATATGTAATATTGAAAAGATAGATTGCATATGAATCAGTAGATAAGGTACATAAATATTTACTAAATTTTGTCTTTGGCATAAAATTTCAAAGAGGGAGAAGTTTTTGTGTGTCATATCACATAAATTTTTCTTGAAGATGTCAAATAGGGAAAATATATTTCATAAAGGGAGAATGAACTTGCTTTGATATAAAAAAAGGGAGAGTTTTCTATTAGAAGAAAGTATTGAAGACAAATTTTAGTAATAAAGGGAGAAACTGAAGGTAGAGGGAGTTCAAACTAATAGAGGGAGTTCTCATGGATGAGAATAAGAATCAAACTAAGGATATTTTTCTTATTATTGGTTTGCTCTTAAATTTAATTGCATTATGACATGTTATGTTTTCATCAATGCTAAAGAGAGAGATTGTTGAATATAATTGGTTAATTATGTATTGTCTTTGATATTACACAAAATTTCATATCTTTGTCAGTCAGTGTAGGGTATGTGTAGGATCATGGTGTGCCAAAAAGTGGCAATCTGAAAAATATGTAGTTCTAAAATATGTCAAACCATTTCAAAATCTATTCCAATTTTTTTCCCACCCACCCTGGTACTAAATGAAAACAATTAATATCTTTATAAGATCTACTAAATCTTTTGATACCAACCCTAAATGGTCAACTTTAAAAACATCCTAAAATGTGTTTTTGGCCTATTTTTATGTTGTTTTTACTTCAAACATGTGGCTGACGATTTTTATTTCAGAAAAAATTGATAAAATGAAAAGGGTTTCTTAAGAAAGTTCTTATCTTTCCATAAATGTAAGGTTTGTGAAATTATGAGTTTAGTAAGTAATTATTGCTTGATTTCTAATGGATTTACGTATAAAGTGTTGACTGACACACTACTTGAAAAAAAACTAGAACTTTCAAATGGTACAACATTTTTTAAATCCAAAAGATGAATCACATTCTATGTGCCTTCTACTATAAGGGGGAAAAAAAGATAAATTAAATTTTGCAGAGTTTTGAATTACTTAAGGTGGTCAGACACAAGATTTTTTTATTTCCAAAAATACTAAAGTCAAAAATTAATTAATTATTATTTATTTAGAATAAAAATACCCAAAAATATGTGTCACATCCAGGCATGAGTCTACTACTTATATCTAGAATATTATTAAAAGATATTATCATTTGATTTTGATTAAGGTGGTCAGACATATATCTACTTCTTATTTTTGTTCTGAAATTTTTTAAATATTGCATTAAAATTCAAAATTTTGACCAATCAATTTTTATATTTTTGAAATAAGTCCTAGTAGTTTAGAAACTAGATACTGTTTTCTAGAGATTCTTTTCTCTCAAATTTTTGTTATAAAGTTAACAACAAGTAGAAAATTACATGTCAAGTTAACATAACCCTAATTTTTTGATTTTTTATTGCCACTTAAGAGCATAGTTTTGTTGACCATGATCCTGCACATACCCTGTATGCTTAGCTCACTTGGGTGATGAAGATAGTTTCCTATGTTAGCTAAGAACTATATAGTTTTCCAAGCTCAGAAGTCAATGAATACCAAATTTGCTCAAGTGTCAAAGAGAAGTTCACAAAAATTGAGTTTTAACCAAGCTCACATGGTTAATAATTGAAAAGTTGGATGGAAATAGTGTGAATTGAGCTCACTTAGTTACCAAAGAAATTTTGTAAAGATGTAGTGTTAATCAAGTTCACTTGGCTAACATAGGAAAATCATTTCTAAGTTAGCATCTATCAAATAAGTTCAGCTAATGAAGGATTTTATTGTTTGGAATATTGAGTTCAGTATATTTGTTTGTTGTTTCTAGCCGACTAAGGAAATGAATATTAATTATTTTTAGATGTATTCAAGTTGACTGGACAATGCACAAGTTTAAAGTACAAGGTAAAGTTGAGGATTGAATGTGTACAAGTGAATACAAGAATAGGAGATGCTTAGAGGAAGTGAGTTAGAAGGATAAGAAGAATATCCTTATTGAGCTACAAAGATACATTTGATCAGAAAGCATCAAGTATACAAGCTAGAATTGAGATTTGTAATCATCAATTCAATTGCATTAGAAATTAGGTCATTGCATTGTTACTCTCTAACCATTGTAGTTTTGATGTAAATCTCTTAACAAATTTAGCTTAACAACTATCTATAAATCCTTTAACAAGGTAGAAACTCGAGATTAAAGTCTCTAAAGAACTTTAATAAGGCAACTCCTAATAGGGTTATTAAATCCTCTAAAAGGATAACACCTAATAGTGTCTTTTTAAATCTTTAATAGGGTTGGTTCCTAATAGGGCTTACTTTAGAACAATGAAAAGTAGTAACTAGTTGTAATTGGTTTTTTTCCCCAAATTGGGTTTCCATGTTAAATCTTGGTGTGACTTGTGTCCATGTTATTTCTTTTAAGTGTATGAAACTAAGTTAATTAAGTTCAATCATAGATAATATCTTAAGATTTGCATGTTAAGCATTTGCCAAGTTACAACATTTACTAGTGTTAATCGAGTGCTTGTATGTTTTCCAAGCATCAATATTTTTAGTGAAGTTTACATTTTGTATTGATATCTATGGGATCTAGGATTTATTTTTTGGTAAATGATTCACCCCTCCCCTCTCAGTTACTCCTCTTATATTTGAAACATCTTCAACATGGCATGCATTTGGTTGGTCTTAGGGTGGCTCTTATGGACATCCTTAACCATATGTATTCAAGAAAGCAAAGGTTACATAAAAAGAAAAGAAAAATATATAAGATTTTATTTGGAATCCTCCCCATAAGGAATATTACAAGTTTAGAATGCATATTTGAGCACAAAAAAACTTTTGATTTTGAATTTTCACTTTTCATGCTTATCAAAATATTTTTTTAGATGAAAACCATGTTTCTCTATTTAATTTATATATTGACCCATTATAACTTTTCTCATTTATTAAATCCATTGATATTATTATTTTATTAATAATTTTCAATTTTTTACACAATATCCTACAACAAAATAGAAAATTGTAAGCCTTTCATATTGGAGGAATTGTGTTCAAGTCTACTCAAGATTAGCACATAATAATAACTAATATTCATAAATACTAACAATAATACTCTAGAATTTGGTCATTAACTAATAATAATAATAATAATAATAATAATAATAATAATAATAATAATAATAATAATAATAATGACAATAAAAATAACAATAACAATAATAATTTTTCAATTTTTCATCTTTACATTTTTAAAAACTTATGTATATGCTTCTTATGTTCAGAAATATTTGTTTTTTTTTTCTCTTATTTGAAAAAATTCAAATGCAAAAGTCTATTACAAGTGCATATTGTTGACTTGGTGGTCAACACCTCCTTTGGGGGTTATGACATAGCTTAATAACCTCTTGTATATCTTGATAAGTCTAGTGTTTGTCATGTTCATTGATAGCTCGAGCTTTTGGTGAAATGACAAATATACCAACAATTGATATCAGAGACTTGGGTCACAGGATCGAATCTTTGGAGATCTCCTTCATTTTGTCAGTGTGGAACTCTAAGTTGGTGTTGAGAGGGAGACTATTGAGTTGGTGCTTAGCACCTCCTTGGGGGTTTGTGACATGGATTAACTATCTCTTGTGGATCTAGGTAAGTCTAGTGTTTGTGGCATTCATTAATAGCTTGATCTTTTGGCAGAATGATAAACATACCAACACATATTTCTTTGCGAATAATCCACTGAATGAATGAAAGAGTGAAAATTTATTCATTATCAAAATCATATTCTTAGACAAAATATATTTGAAGTGAAATAAGACTTATTTAGAGCTATTAAATGAAAAATGGATTGGATTTTGACTTTATTCAATTAAGGATCTTATACATTTAGTCTTGGTTGTTATAAATTCATAGGATGATTGGGTTTAAAATATCCATTAAAAAAATTTACAACATTTACAATTTTTTTAAGGAAGCCGCTATTGATGAAACCCAATATGCAACCAAGATACTCAAAATGTTGACTACTTCAAGTACTTGGTGTAGGCCCTGCAAGACTTTTATTTTTGTTTGTCTTTCCATTTTTTTTTTCTAACTCGTCAAATAGAGTTTTGAATTTGACTAGTCTTGTTTATTATTATTTTTTTAAATGTCTATTTCTTGGACCTTTACCCACACAAACATTAATGTATAATTTTATCTCCTCTTTGCATGTGGAAAATTGAGTAGAAGCTCTAGTGACAAACTATAAGTTGTAGGATTTCTACATGATATTAAAGTAAAATACTAAGACAAATATAGAAGCTTGGTAGGATTTGAAGAATTTTGTAGTTAAAAAAAAATTGATTGATTTATAAAATAGAATATTAAAGATAGGATATTAAGAAAGTTTGGTAATGGCAAACAAAGACATTTATAAAAAATATGCATGGAAGAGACATGATATCTTAGAACTAAGAGGGAACTTAAGATGTAGTAAACTTGGAAAATCTTTAGATTCATGTAGCTTTATTTCACAATATTTTTGATAACATGGTAGACTACATAGGTATTTTAAAATATAATATAATATCTTAGATGAATGTGATATCTAGCAATTCTATTAATGGAAGGTTTGAAATGGTGTACCTCAATTTTTCCAACACTAAATATGGTATTTTTTAAATGATGAATATGGAATAGGGACGAGAGTCATTGACATATTTTTTAGGGAGAAGAGGATAATTGATGACATCATATTTTTTAATTAATTAATTTTTAGTAAGGTATTATATCTATTTTATCAAAATTGAGGTCAAAGAATTTTTATTCTTTTTTAAAGTTGCAATCGAAAAGTTAATTTATTTAGAGATTAGGTGAAGACCTTGTGTATTTTTTCCCTTTTAGTATTGTGCCTCTATCAAATGGAACTAATTATAAATACACATATGTATATCTTATGGTTTGCATTTATTGAGTTCTTCATGTAATCAAACCTAAGCATCTAGTTCAGTAGGAACTTGCCTAAGGAAAAGAATAAAAAATTGAAGATCTAGAAGTGCAAATCATTCATTGATGATCATACTCTAATATATGTATGAGAATTCTATTTAACTTTAAGCTTTATGTATGTGCAATAGGGACTCACTTTTCCTTAGAATTTTAATTATCTAAGCTCTATGTACATGTAATAGATATTTGGCTTCATTTTGTAATTGAATTATCATATCTATATGCATCTTCTTTAAATAATAATGTTTTAAGTAAAACCCAAGAACTTTGATGTAGGAACATCCTGGGTTGTCTTGTTATCTTGCTCATTTTTTTCATTCTACATGTTGATGCCAAGTTATTGTAGCTCCAGTATATGCCAAGTGACTCTTCATTCACCAAGTTACCCAGTGTACACCAAGTGACTCTTCATTTGCCAAGTTACCCAGTGTATGCCAAGTGACTCTTCATTCACCAAGTTACACAATGTTTTCCAAGTGACTCTTCATTAACCAAGTTACTCAGTGCATGCCAAGTGACTCTTCATTAACAGAGTTACCCATTGTATGCCAAGTGACTCTTCATTTTCCAAGTTACCCAGTGTATGCCAAGTGACCCAGTGTACGTCAAGTGATTCTTCCTTCACCAAGTTACCTAGTGTATGCCAAGTGATTGTTCATTAACTGAGTTACCTAGTGTATGCCAAGTGAATCTTCATTAACCAAGTTACCCAATGTATGCCAAGTGACTTTTCATTAAACAGGTTACCTAGTGTATTCCAAGTGACTCTTCATTCAGTGAGTTATCTAGTGTATGCCAAGTGATTACTCATTCACCAATTTACCTAGTGTATGCAAAGTAACTCTTCATTCATCGAGTTACCCAGTGTATGTCGAATGTCAGCATTTGGATGTATTTTTGTGAGCCAACATGCAGGATAATTTGTAAGCCATTTTGGCAAGTATATATAGAGTGTTTAGGCTTAGAGTTAGGTAAGATTTTGGGAAGAAGATTAGAGAGAAGAATTCAAAGTGTGAATTTGCATTTGAATCTTTGAATGTAAATGTATTTGTAGTTGGCCATAACCTAGAAGGCCTTACATCTAGGCATGTATGAAGATAATTTGATGAATCAATAAAAGTATTTCACTCTTCCTCCTCCTTTGGTTGTTGTTCTTTGTATTTTCTTCCATTGTGTTAACTCTTGCAGGTTGGTTTGGATAGTTGGGTGTGTCTTTGGGCCTAGTTATTCACCTCTTTGCCTACGTTAGTTGGTATCAGAGATTGAGGTTCATCCTTGTGGAGATTGGATCACATAGAACCCTAATTTGGGATTTGGTTATAGGATGGCAGATCTATAGATTTGACCTATAAATTGCAGATTGTTACAATCTTGCAAGAGCCTAATATGTAAAGATGGTTCATGGTAAAGGAAATAATGTTGATAATGCTACATTGGATTAGTTGAGACAAATTGTAGCTAGATTAGACACTGTGGAGACAACCCAAAGGAGAGGAGCACATCTTGATGATGTAAGTGATGATGAAGTAGCAGAACCAAACCATAATCTAGAACTTGAAGAAGATCAAGATGAAGAAAGATTGTTGCAAATATTGTCTAGGGAAAATTCAAAGCCTATTGTAGAAGTTGTTCCTTATGATGGAAAATATGATATCAATGATGTGTTGGATTGGATATCTGATATGGAGAAGTTCTTTGAGTATGAAAACACTCTTGATAATAGAAAGGTGAAGATTGTAGTCACTAGGTTGAAAAGTCATGCATCACTATGGTGGGAGCACTTGCAAACTGATAGAAAAAGGAGAGGAAAGGAGAAGATCAAAACTTGGCCAAAGATGGTGAATAATGTAAAGAAAAAATTTCTTCTTGCTGATTACCAAGTTAGCTTATTGAGAAAGATGCAAAATTTGAAACAAAAGGACATGACTGCGAAAGAATATACTGAGGAGTTCTATAGATTGAACATCAGATATGGACATGTGGATGATGATGTTGAGAAAATTGCAAGGTACATTAATGGGTTGAGATCTAGAATTTAGGATGAGCTAAGTTTTGTGAAGTTGGAAGGTGTAGAAGAAGCATATCAATATGCCTTGAAAGCTGAGGAGATCTTGACAAAGAAGCATGAACAAAGAAAAAGAGGTAGACGTGGTAGATTCTAGAGAGGTAGAGGTAGATCTTATGGACTAAGTTGAAGATCTAATAGTTCTATGGAGGATAAAGAAAAATCTGAATGGAAGAATGAAAAAGGCAAGAATGAATGGGAAAGTGGTAATTCTTACTGAGGAGGCGCTAATTCTTACCAAGGAAGAGGTAATTCCTATTCTAGAGGTGGATTTCATGGTAATTTTTTGAGATGTGGTAAAGAGGGACATAAATATTTTGAATGTAGATCCTCTGAAAGTAGGCAAGGTAACAAAAATGTTGTAATTCAAGAAGATGATGAGGGTTCACCAAGTGGACCTAAGGCTAGAGAAAATACAATGGTGAGAAGAACCTTATGTAAAAAGGGAAGTGATGAGGAAACTATTTTAAGGAGAAGTCTTTTCAAGACAAGATGTAAGATGGCTAGAAAATGTTGCAAAGTGATCATTGATAGTGGAAGTTCTAGAAATCTAGCATCAAAAGAGTTGGTTACAAAGTTGCAATTGCAAAGGATAAAACATCCCAAACTTATCATGTTTCATGGATCAAAGATGAGCATAAGATATTGGTAAGTGAGCAATGCCTTGTGAAGTTCAACATTAGACATTACTTTGATGAAGTTTTGTGTGATATTATGCCCATGGATTGTTGTCATATTTTGTTGGGTAGACCTTGGCAATATGATAGATATGTTGTACATGATACAAGATTGAATCAATATACTCTTTGGGTAAATCAAAAGAAACAAAAATTCTTGCCTTTGATTGAAAGTCCAAATGAGGTTAATTGTACTGCTGTAAAAAAAATTGAATGGTTAATGGGAAACAATTTGGAAAGGAAATGAAAAAGAATCAAGTCTATTTTGCCATAGATCCTAGAGGATTGAGTGTTGGTAGTAATGACCGAGCAACAAAAGCTAGTAATGATGGAGTGACAATAGATAGTGATATCTGAGTGCCAGTAGAAATTACTGAATTACTAAATGAGTATAAAGAAATTAGTGTTGGTGATATTCCTGATGGTTTACCTCCAATAAGAAGTATAAGTCATTGTATGGACCTGATTCCTAGAGCTATTTTTCCAAACAAAGCACCATATAGCTTGACACCTATAGAGAATGAGGAACTTAACAGACAAGTACATGAGTTGTTGTAGAAAGGTTTGATCAGAGAAATCTTGAGTCCATGTGTTGTACCTAGTATATTAGCACCTAAAAAGAATGGAGAATAAAGAATGTGTACTAATTCCAGAGATATTAACAAAATCATAGTGAAATATAGGTTTCTTATGCCGACAATGGATGACATAATGGATTGTTTGAGTGGAGTAAAGTATTTTACCAAGATTCACTTGAAGAGTGGCTATCATTGGATTAGAATTATAGAAGGTGATGAATGAAAGACTGCTTTCAAGAAAAAACATGGTTTGTATGAATGATTGGTTATGCCTTTTGGTTTGACTAATGCACCTAGTACTTTAATGAAGTTGATGAATGAAGTTCTAAAAAGATTCTTGGGTAAGTTTGTGATTGTTTATTTGGATGATATTCTGATATTTAGCTAGAATAAGGTAGAACATCTTGAGCATATTAGACAAGTATTGCAAAGGTTGAAAGAGGAAAAGTTGGTGATTAATCTAATAAAGTGTTCTTTGATGCAAGAGGAGATTGTGTATTTGGGATTTGTGATTTCAGCTAATGGATTGAAGATGAATCTTGAGAAGGTTAAAGCAATTTTGTAATGGCCTACACCTGAGAATGTAAAGTGAGGTAAGATCATTTCATGGTTTGGCTAGTTTTTATAGAAAGTTTATAAAGAATTTTAGTGTTTGTAATGCTATGACTGAAACAATGAGGGCAGATAAAAAGAAAATCAAGTGGACACATGGAGCTGATAAGAGTTTTGAGACTTTGAAACAAAAGGTTGTTGAATTACCTGTATTGGCTTTACCTAATTTCAAAAAAATATTTCAAGTTGAATGTGATGCAAGTGGTAATGCAATAAGAGCTATATTAAGTCAAAAAGGTAAGCATGATGCTTTCTTTAGTGAAAAGCTGAATGATGCTAAAAGGAAGTATTCTATGTATGATGAAGAATTTTATGTCATTGTTCAAGCATTGAAGAAGTGGAGACATTATTTGATTCCTAAGGAGTTTGAGTTGTATACTAATTATAAAGCTTTACAATACTTGGGAAGTCAACATAAATTGAATCAGAGACATATGAAGTGGGTTGAGTACTTGTAGAGTTTTACATGTGTGATCAAGCATAAGAGTGGAATTACTAATAGAGTTGCTAATGCATTGAGTAGAAGACATTCTTTGTTGAGTAAAATGAAGGTTGAAGTTCTTGGTTTTGATGAAATGAAAGAATTGTATGATGTTAATCCTAATTTTTCTGAGGCATGGAAAGAGTGCAAAGCATTGAATCTGATAGACCACATAAGTAAGCACGATGAATATTTCATTCAAGAAGGTATGTTGTTGAAAGGTATTCAGTTGTGTATTCCTAGAAGTCCTATGAGGTTGAATCTGATTAAGGAAACCATAGTGGTGGATTACTAGACATTTTGGAATTGATAAGACATTGAATTCACTAAAAGAGAAATATTATTGGCCACAAATGTATAAGGATGTTCAAAAATTTGTAAAGAGTTGTGAAGTTTGTCAAGCTGCAAAGGGAGTGAGTCAAAATACTAGTTTGTATACACCCATTACTATTAAATCCTTAAAAAAATTCAAAATTTGTGATAGAAATCCATGTAATAAGAATTTATTTTCAATAGATATAGGAGACAATAAATTCATCTACAAACTAAGAATATTCACTAAATCTAAGATAATTACATCGATATAGATGGATTGGACTTCTAGACTCCTTTCAATAAGTTAATATTGTTTAAAGAATCCATCTCGTGACATAATTTTTGGAGAAACTTAGTAAGGCTATAATAGGAGATATGTAGGTGATGTTATCTTAAGAAAGTAGTATGTCTATTTCCATAATAGGAAATTGAGGAAAACCTAACATTGTGATAAGGAGTCACTCCCCTATAATATTAGGCATCATTTTACCCTTGATCACCCTTGTAAGAATTTTCCTTAGGGCAAAATCAGCCAAGATCAAGAAGCTCAAGCACTAGCATAGAATAGACCAATAAAGTATGATCAAAATAAAAATATCAAATTAAATTGATGTACATACACACTAGGAGTGCCTATATATAAAGGCCTCTAGCATGATTCAAGAATGTCTAGGAGTTAGTGAAGAGATAAGATAAACAACTAAGTACACATCCACCAAAAGTGGATTATCCTCCATTACGCATGAATGTACATGCATAAATGATAGGAGAAGTATTATAAGGTGTATCTCATATAGAGATTTTGTAGAAACCATGTGCACAAAAGATTTTCTAACTCATATTTTGTCAACTAGACAACTCATATGAGTATGCATACTCCTAGGTGTCTAATCTAATCAATAATAAAACAATGCATTAACCTAAGTAAACTTAACTAAAAAGTAAAAATTAAATACTTATTTACACCAAAACGCCCTCTTAAATGCAACTTAGGGGAATGCACTCAAGCTCACAAAAGCTAGGATGAAAAAGCATGATGGGTCTCAGCTACTAGGCCATGTTAGGTACCCATGTAAAAAATACAATGCAAACTCTCTAAAAAAGGAGAAAGAGGGAAAACCTCATGGGGAAACACTCGCCCCCCCACACACACACACACAAAAAGAAAGAGAGATGAAAAACCAAGATGCATGGATGGATAGAGTAATCAAGACCCCCTCAATTATGACATACATCATGTATATACAATAGAGAAGTATGAGAAGAACACAATCCTCATTGTTGCAACATTTGTCTTGTGCAAACTAAATGCCACTGGATTCTGAATATCAATGCCCTCAAGTTCACAAAAGCCTCTAAGTCTTCAGTTCACATATCTACTTTCATTGTCCATATGAATATCCTTGATGGCTTAACTTGATTGCTTCTCAACATGAATCTTGAAGGTTAGAAACTTATCAACCGCTTCTTTCTTGTGATCAAGAAAATAGACCCATGTATAGCATGAAAAGTAATCAATGAAAGTGAGAACATAGAAACCCTTACTAACTGATGTAACTACAAAAGGATGTGCTAGAATAATGTGAACCAACTCAAGAACAATTGATACTCTCCAAGACTTCCCTTTCTAAAACTTCTCTTCTAGATGCATATTCATTGAACAAGTTGAACATTCAACTATAGAAAATTTGATTGTAGGTGGACCTTTGACCATATTTTTTGAGCTAAGTTGATGAAGATAGAAAAAGGCAAGATGTCCATACTGCTCATGCCATAATTTTCTTTGTGATTGAGATTGTGTCAACAAGGCATGTGAAGGAGACTTAGGCACAAAGTGGGAGACAGAATAAAGCCTCGTGTTATTAAAGAATTTACCTACTATAACCAATGAATCATCCTTAAGATTATGCACCATTAGTGAATTAGGAAGGAACTCAACTTTATTGTCACCTCCATAGTGAGTGATTTGGTAAACTGAAAGGAGATTAGAGCTAAGGTTAGGAACATAGAGAACATCTTTGAACTCTCCATTTTCCATCTCAACTTGTCCTTTCCCTTCAACTTCCACTTGTGTATCTTTCCCTACAAAGAAGTAAGGTGCCTTAGACTACTTTAATGAAGAAAAGTGTCCTTTTGAAGAACACATATGATATGAGGCACTTGAGTCAAGAATCCATTCCCCTAAAGAAAAATTGAATTTTCCATAAATGCTTGCCCTTTTTCCTTTGAAGTGGATGGATTTGAATCCTTTGAAACATTTGGCACATTGATTTTGTTCTTCCTAAGTAATTTTTCTAACTCATCTATACTCTTAGTCTTGCAATAGTGCTCATCATGATTTGTTTTCTTGCAATATGTACAAAATAGTTTATCCTTCTTCTTGTTCTTTCCCTTTTTGTTGCAAGAAGAATTTCCTTGTGGTAAAGAGGAAGATTGTTGTGTCTCTGATTATGATTTTTTTTTTTTCACTTCTTTTTCTAGCTGTTGGTAAAACTTTTTCCACCTTGATTTGATTGGTTCTTGTTACTAGCAACCAATGTTGTAAACTTTGATGACCTAATAATTCCCATATCTATCAACTTGACATTTTTACAAATGCATCAAATAAATGCTTAGTGAAGGAAATTCCCATTGTCAACCTATGAGTGTTGTAACTCAAAATAAAAGATGCATACTCTAAAGGTAGCCTCTTCAAGATGTGATGAATCAATCTATCATCCTTCATGGGTTTACCACAATCCTTAAGTAGTGCTCTTAATTCATTGGCTTTGTTGACATAGTTTTGAATTGTGTCAAAATTCTTAGGATAAAACAAAATTAGGTCATCCTCAATTTGGAATTCCTTATCCTCATCCACCTTACCATACAAACCTTCAAGTTTTTCCCAAGCACCCTTGGCATCCTTAAAGCTAGAAATGTGGAAGAATAGATCTCTATGAACACAACTCCTAATAATTCCTAAAGCCTATTTGTCTTTAACTTGCCAATCAACTAGTGTTGTAGCATTAGTGGGATTTACAATTGTACCATCAACATATAGATTTAAACCTTTTTTGATTAGTCTACTCCATATAGTATCTTTCCATGTAGTATAATTGTGTGAAGTAAGAAGTGAAGTTTTAGGTGAACCCATGATGGAAAGAAATAAAAGAGTAGAAGACATAAAGAGAGAGACAAGAACACAAGACACACCCCCCCCCCCATTGACTCAATCAAAGAAACCCCCCCTCCAAAAATGATGCTTTTGGAACTTTATATGTAGTGTGTTTACAATAGGACACTTGTCAAAATGGAAAAAAGTGGGCATTTTATTTTGTTGCTTACAACTTTTTTTTGGAGTTCAAATCTAGTACTTAGCAATGTAGCTCAGGTGTACAACAATTTTGATGTTTTATCAAGGCAATACAATGCAAAAAAAGGATGTATTTTTGAAAGTGATATTTCTATCCACACAAACCTATTATTTGATTGTATATATGGAAAGTAGATAAAATATTATGCAATTTCAGAAAAAAGGAAACAAAAAATGTGTCCAAATGAACTCGTCCGGAGCATTTAACATTGCAAAAAGAAGGATTAGATAAGTAGAGTCATTAAAAATTGAAATTTCTAACAAATTTGTGCATCAAAACTAAAAAATAATAGTACCACTAAAAAATTTAGGAAATTCTAGCCAAAATTTTAAAAAATTGCACTTGATTTGGAGTCTGGATAACTAAGATATGGGCTCTCAAAGTTAGAGTGTCAAATCAAATCTACATACGGTGAGGGGTCTAATTAGAAAAAAAAAATATTACATTTGATATCCAATTGGTCATTGTGATAGTACAATTTGGCCTACTGATGGTGGTCAAACGACTGTCAAATTTAGGAGAATCAAATGCTCACATCACCAAAAAAATGCCTTCCTCGGATGACATGGTAGGCTGTACTATAGGGCTGATGATTTTAGTTGTATGACTAGGTGATGTGGAGTTTATGGAAGTTTTGTGTGGCAACTATGTGGTATATCCATGTGTCCACTGATATGTCTAAAAGATGATGTGTTCAAGGTCTCTATTGTACTATCTAGGTGGCACCAATGTGTTGTTGACATGTGTCTTGCAGATAATGTGTCAGCATGGGTAGATTGGCAATTGTCTTGGTGATGTGTTTGGCTCTATGACTACTAACTATGGAAATGATTGTTTGGGTAGGTGGAACTTTGACGGTGGCTGAATATTGAAGAAACAACAGGTGTGGTTGGGGATTTAGACCAATATGCAATGCTCTTGAGACTAGGGAAGTGTATAAAACATCAAGACTGCCTGGCTTTAAATTGGCTTAAAGCCACCAATTGTTGTAAAGTGTTATCATTGGTTTCTATGTTCATCAATCGAGAATATATCTGCCAAAATTTGGTAAGATACTATCAATGAAGGTTTAAGCTTCTTGGAATGTATAGTATGTCTATCAAATTTGTGAGTCCATTATGGTTTGTGAGCTCGCCATGTGTGGTTAACCTACTAGATACTGAGGAATATTCCTCCACAGGGGTCGACTTTTGACCACCCGATTCTTGTAAAAAGAAATTCTTTACAGGCCAGATAGGCAAAATTTTTTTTTTGAACAAAATACAAATCCAAAAAATATGAAAATATTGTAGGGAAAATACAAATCCGAAAATAAATTCCATGAATCTAAAAATTGATCATACCAAATACTACAAATTGGGCCTTTAGGTGTCAATTTTAAAAAAAATTGACTATGGCATAAGGTAGGCATAATTATAGTCAAATTTCATTGAATCGACACTCTAGATGCAATGGTGAGGTTCACTTTGTCTCTAGATGCTCCCAATGAATGCAATATTCTAGATCTGAATTGATGTCCTCTGAGAGGTGAAACAAAACAAATGGTTTCCAATGGCTATGTGAAGAGAAATTCCCTCCACTCTGGTACCATGTAAGAATTTTCCATAGGGAAAAATCACGCAAGATCAAGAAGCTCAAGCACTAGCACAGAATGGATAAATACAGTATGATCAAAATAATAATATAAAATTGAATTGATGTACATACACACTAGGAGTGCCTGTATATAAAGGCCTCTAGAATGCTTCTAGAATGTCTAGGAGTTAGTGAAGAAATAAGCTCAACAACAAAGCACACATCCAACAGAAGTGGATTATCCTCCATTCTGCATGATTGTATGTGCATCAATGAGAGGATAAGTATTACAAGGTATATCTCATATAGAGATGTTGTAGACACCATACGCTTAAATTATATGCTAAATCCTATATTGTAGACAACATTTGCATAAAAGAGTTGCTAACTCCTATGTTGTCAACAAGACAACTCATATGAGTATGCATACTCCTCGGTATCTATTCTAATAAATAAGAAAACAATCCATTAACCTAAGTGAATTTAAGTAAAGTGTAAATAGTAAATACTTATTTACACGAACAACCCTATATGTGTTAATTTTAAACCAACTCATAGGAATACATTTTTTCATCACATTATCTCAAATAATTATATAAATTATGGATAGGAGCAAACAAATCACACTAAATATGCCAATTTATAGGTCCTATTTTGTCACATTCCAAAATGATAAATTTGGGGCTAAATTGAGGTTGGAAAGGGGTACCAAGTATAGAAAATTCCTTTAGAATAAGGGAATAGGAGAGATAAAGAGAGTGATCTAAAATTAAAACCATCCACTACACCCAACGTTTAAAATAGTAATTTTTGAAAACTATGAATTCTAGATGACAAAAGAGTGCAAAACCTATGACATGTACTTGGTGCCAAAAATGTTGATGAAAAACACTATTATCCTTATCTTTGAACAAGAAGAATATTTTTTGGTACAAGAAGTATGCTTTTGAAAATCTAATTAATCATAAGAATTTCACCATGAGCATGGATGTTGAAGAAATAAGGATTTTTGAAAATTAGATTTTGGTTCTAGATTAGAGATCGTGAAGGAAAAGGTGACAGCATGCTATAACCTGACAGAATTTCAAATTGAAAAATCACCATTTGAGGAGAAAATACAAATTACCATATCCTATATTTTTCCTCAAATTATTGTCAAGAGGTTGAAAAGATTATATGATGAATGATATGATTGGTTACAATCCTAGTGTTTGGACTTTCTTTAGATGTTAGTATTTTTGGGTGTGGGGGGCATTACTTTGATGGGGACTACCATCTTTACATTCCTATTTTAAATGTAACAAATTATTTCTTAGTTTTTTAAAAGTAAAAGTTATCCTTCCATAAATAAGTCATTTAATAAGATGTACATAAGTTACTGCATTATAAGTTGTATAATTTGATAGGATTGTTAAATAATAAGTTGTATAAGTTATTGCATAAAATTATAAATAAATAAATAATTTATAAAAATCCTATTAAAAATATTTTTGTTTGATCATAACTCAAAAATAATGTGACCCTCAACTTTTGTGACCCTAAAAATTTGATGCCCTCCACCTCTTTCCTGACTCCATACCCTCTTAGTCCTAGGAGGGATGGAGCCCCCCTCTACCTCTCCCCCTACTGGAACCAACCCTTGTTTGCCCAAATTTTTAGCTGGTCATGAAATCCTAGAATGGCTTTTTCACTACTTTTTTGATGGATCATAGTGTTGTTCCTCATGACTATGTTTTTTTGGGCCCTAAACCCCTAAGCTGGCCCATGATAATGGCAATCCTAAAGTAAAACCAGTTGGGTGATATTGTTGTATCCAAGAATCTTGTAGACTCTAAAGAAAAACCCATGTTCTTGTTAGGACTAACTGGGCCTCTGATTTCTTTACCTAATTTTGTGGTGAATTAAATTTCCTTGGGTTAACCTTATGCCTTTTTTGAAAGTTGGTCTCTTTTTGACCTATGGTGAAAATGATCGTAAAATTTTCCTCAATGAAGTGGAAATTAGTAAGTTGTGTATCAATCTATGCAATGGTCGGAGATCTCTTCTTATTCAAGTTCATGGATGAAAAGGACTAAGATTCAATAATGGCTTGATCTTGGAAATTTTGTAAACACCACTTGATGTTGGTAAAATGGAAATTTGGTTTTAACCTAGAGAGTGACTTGTATAGGTCTACCCCAGTCTAGATATGCTTGCCTAGGCTCCCCTTGGAAGTTTGGGACAAGTGTATTTTCAAATGGATTTGTAGCTCCTTTGGGAAATTCATAAAAATGGACTCGATGACTGGCTCAGAGATTAAATTGGTTTTTGGTAGGATCTATGTGAATGTGTGAATAAATAAACCCTTAGCAACAATAGTGGCTCTAAAGCCCAAATGGGGAACATGATCACAATCCTTGGTTTATGGGAATGTTGCTACTTTCTACTAGAAATGTAATAGCTTTAGCCATCTATTTGTGGAGTTCCTAAAGAGTGGTAAACTCAAGAATAAGGTCTCATCCCCAAGTGTGGAGGTGGTTGAAAATTTTAAAATAGCTGAAAGGGTTGTTGTACCCAAAACCTAGGAAAACATAGAATGAATTACTTTTACCAAAACTTGAGTGGGGGATGCTTAGGTGAATGGAACCCCTTGCATTGATGAGAGCACCAAAACCCTTGAAAAATAAAAGGTTGTATTACAAGATGAGGGGTGACTAATTTAATGGATGCTACTAGTCAAGAAGAGGGGGATATCGTTGACATGCAAATCCTAGAAAACTTGTATCTAGTTGATGGTTTTTTGGACAAAGAAATGGTTGAATAGGGGGTCATCAAATATTTTAGCCCACCCCTCAACTTGGGGGCTAGATCACCACTAACAAATGGAACCTTGTGGTTTCCCTTCAAGATATTGTTGAATTCTTTTCCCCTACATTAAGGGCCCAAGCCTTGATTTCCTTAGTAATGAAATTGAATGGACGGTCCCAAAGAGAAAGATTAGGGGAGGGGATAAGGAATATATTGGATCAACTATGAGGATTGGGAGACCTTCGATTAGGAGCATCTGCCAAAAGGAAACATAATAGAATATTTCACAAGGGCAATAAAAAACCCTAAAAGAAATCTAGAACCATAAAAGGTAAAGATCATATCCTAGAATGAGAGAGGGTTGGATAGCCCTAGGAAGAAATATGAAATCAAATAGAATAACATTGAACTTAACACTGATATGATTCTTTTGCAAGAAGTTAAAATGATTGATAAAGTATTTTTAAGAAGCGATAATTATATTTGGCCATGTGCTAAATATGCCTATAGTGATACTAATGGAGCTTCTGGTGGTATTGCTACAATGTAGAATCCCAATAGGGCTATGGATGTGGATATCTCCATTAGCACACATTTTTTACAAAGTTAATTTCACCACCCAAATTGGCAATTGGACTATTTTTAATTTTTATTTCCCAAGATTTGCAATGGTAGGCTTGTTATCTAGAATGAGGCTACCACTATGGTTGATTCAATGAGATACAAATTTTTTTTTGTGTATGGGTGACTTTAACATCCCATTGCACCCTTTAGAGAAATTTGGGGGATTGGAGGATTTTTTGGATATCATGCAAGACATGAAGGATTTTTTGAGAAGAAAAAATCTGATCGATATTGATCTCTAGGATTCTACCTCCACCTAGTCTAATAATACACTTTGGAAAAAGTTTATTTAAGTAAGGCTAGTGTCATCCCCAAAATGTGAGGGCAAAAACACACAAAAAAAAAATTAATAACTCCACAAAGCCGATATGTTTTCAAATAGTTACGATATCGATACACTAGAAGTTGACAACATGTTTATCTATCATAACTTAAAGGTTACAACTTAGTAGATATCCATCATAAAGGAATAGGTTGTTGAACCTATACGTTCGTTGTTATTCAATTAATTGATTTGAATACCCATTAAAATACTATACATCAAATCATTAGGAAAAGCTCACTAACTAAAATCTTAACATCACATAGTTTAACTAAATTCAATCTTATAATCTAAACAATGTCAACTAATACTTAACTAACTAATCATCTTACACTAATAACAAAATTCAACTAACCATTCCATAAATTATTTAATTTAAAACATAGTAAAGAAAAAAATTAATTAAAGACAAAACAAATATTAGACCCTTTTTAAAACACTACTTTAATAATACTTTAAAAAAATTAATACTAATACTAAACTAAACTTAACTACCATAAATTTAAACTAATCGTAAATTTTGCAGCTAATTTAAAAACAAAATTTAAATAAATAATAACTAAACTAAAATACTAACTCAACATTTAAACTAACTTATTACAATTTAACAAAAAAAACTAACTAACCAAGAACTAAAATATACCCCAAAACTAACTTAGCTAAAACTATCTGTAACACTAACTCCCCCTTCCTACACTAAAACTACCTTAGCGCTTCCCAGGCATTACAAATGGGATGGGACAGGCTGTCCCATCATATCTAAGCATTGATAAAGATGCCCATGATAGGTACAGTCCCCTTGCCCACTTAGGCGATAAAAAGGTAACTGAGAACGGTTTGTTTTATTTTAAACAAAATTTCTTAGACATGACTTTAATGCCACCCAAATAATGCACATCCCAAGCCAGTCACATGGTCATTCTGAGGGGTCTATGAAAATTAATGGGATTTCTACAAAGGTTTCCTTTTCCATTCAAAGCATTGACTTATGATAGAATTTAATTTGCCCTTCATACTACTAAGTATGCCAGCGGTGAAAAAGCATGGTTAGCTCTCCCTATAAAGAATATCATGTGCCCATATAGGAGGGGGAAAAGAAATATAAATGCTAAAAAGTAAGTTAGGTGAAAGAATAGGATTTCTAAGATCTTTAGTTCATTGGCTCATCAATCTATAAGCACTTTCCTTATTTTATATATATATATATATATATATATATATATATATATATATATATATATATATATATATATATATATATATATATATATATATATATATATATATATATATATATATATATATATATTTTAATTCTAAACTTAAAAAGATCCCAAAGAATATTGTTTGTTGCAATAAGGAATCAAACACCAAGCCCATACAAAAAACAGAGAGTTTCTACTCTTTGGAGGCAAATTTTTTTCTAAGTGTTAGAATAGCTAATGATAAAGTTTGCCAAGGGGGGGGGATATTTTAAGACTTATATTATTTATTTATTTTTACAAGAAGGATATTTTTTTTTCTTAATTAGTCTAATAAGAATTGTTACAACCTAGTTAAATCAAGAATTTGAATGATCTATTTTAACAATAATGCAAGATTGGTTTTGTTTTTCAATGATCACGAAAATGAATCTACGATCATAACATAATTTTCATCTCAACATATATGAAAATTGAATTTGAATAATTTAACATCATCATTTCTTCTTATCTTTGATATATATTCATATAACAAAACAATATGAAAACCTCATGAGAAGTGATATTACTCAATTACTATTTTATTGACAACCTAATTCAAGGGCTCCATCGACAAAGAACTAGCAAGAAAACCTAGCATCACTACCATTACAAAAAAAGGTTTTAAATACAATTTACACAGGATTTCAATTTCAAAATTTCAACAATTAGATTAAATTTCCTTCATGGCCCTTAACAATGGACCCATTTCATTTTCTGTAATACATCGTTGAGGTCATGGAGGGAATGAAAACTGACTAGGTGACAAAGAACATAACAAGGAGAAAAAATTAGACATTCATATCCATACTAGGTTTTCACAATAGCATTCAACATTGAATCAAAACTAGGGAGAAGGTGGATTTTTCCAACAGGAGATGTTAGACACAACACCAAAATAGGTGCCCTATCAGGGCTATAACTCAAGAACTTTCGTTCTTCCATTCTTACATGAAAAAAATCATATGTGGTTTGTGTTGATAAGTAGGAGCCCATAACACCCTACCCTCTCTCCCTCTTCTCATCCTAAGAAGAGACTCTACACTGTTGGAGTCCAACTAAATACCTTTCCCAAAACTGGCCACTTCTGCCCTATCCAAGGGTGAGTAATGCCAAAACACCCATACAAGAAAACTTCAAAATTCAAGCAAAACATGAAGGAAAAGAATTCAACAAAACATGTTTTCAATCCTTCCCAAGCACACCGAACATACATACAAGCATGCATATTAACAACACAATAACATAAGCATGAACCAAGCATGAAACTACATGACCAACATGGACAACATAAACAACATGAACAAAGGAGATGGAGAACTTCTACCTTCACAAAAGGTTATGGTAAAATGAAAAATTTGAGAAGAGCTTTTCCTTCCTCGCGTTCAATCTTCCAAGACTTCTTTCTAAAAGTAGAGATTGGGTAACAACCAAAACTACTCAAAAAAGGCCACTAAATAAGATCCAAATTCAACCACCTATAAAGGGCAATAACTTCCCCCACTTGCCTAAAAATCGAAAGGTCTCTAACTCAACTAAACCTAAGGCTAACCTCAAAGTGGGGTTAGGGTCATTTAACCCATGGTAACAACTTTCAATTTTCGCACTAAGGCAAAAATAGACTTTTTGAGTGACCATAAAAGTCAACAAAAGGGGCTAAGGTGGTGGAAAATGCCCCCAACCCATACCCATATCCCTTTTGTATTAAGATTTCATGATTTAAGGCCTTAGGAATTGACTTGGGACCAAACAAATGCTAGGAATAATTAATACTATCTAACAACTCCAAAATACAGATTAAGCACTAATCTAGATTAAGGGTAACTAAACTCGATAAAAAAAAATCAGCGAAAAGGGCATTAACTTAGTCTGAGTAAGGTCCAAAGGTTACACAGTTAATGCTAACTAGCATGCTAGAATGTACATACAAATTCATGAGTGTCAAACGACACTATAAAAAAAGAAACTGTTACGAAACATTAACATTTACTGAATACAAAACGACAAATTCATACATCTCATGATAAAAATAAAATATGAACAATGGAGTTTCCACAAATGGCACATATGGATAAGTTCCATTCTTCCGTCAAGTTTCTCAGCTAAAATATCTTGCACATTCATTGCACACATTAGTAGCCCCATAAAATCACATGTACATATGTATGTACGTATTAGGGAATCACATAAATTAAAACATACGTCTTTCAATCAATCAATATTTCTCTCATCCTACACATATTTTTAATCATTATAATTTCATAATCAAAGTGTTAATCCTACATTTACTTACTTCATCAACGTACATGTTCATAAAGCATTAAATAGCGAACTCAAATATCTGAAAGTAAACATCACACAACATGAAATAATATAATATGTTCAAATCATTTGATAGTGTCTCGACATATTGAGTCATGAGTATCAAAATAATAATGTATCACTATGCTACAATGGGTCAGGACAAGGCCTCACATCCTGCCCCACTAGGCATGAACTTCCTCCTAGAGTTCAAAAAGATAAGGGTACTGAGATCGCATCCATGTTGCATCCTCCCATGAAGTCATGACCTCATCGTAACAATCCCATTGGACCCTAACCTGGTCCAACTTTTAGCCTCAAAGTGCTAGGTTCTATCAGGGCTCCAGTGCTAGCCATCCATCTAACTGCACCTGCAAAGGATCCCAATCTATAATATGAGACTCATCATAAATGTATCATCTAAGTACTGAAATGTGAAACATATCGTGGATGCATGATAGGCTAGATGGAAAAGCTAAATGCTATGAAATAGGTCCTATACTCTCTAGGATCTTGAATGGACCAACAAAATGGGGTGCCAACTTAGAGCCCCTTTCGAATCGAATCAGACTCTTGTGCGGTCGCACCCTCAAGAACACTCTATCTCCAACCTAATACTCTTGATCTAACCTCTCTGCATCAACATACTTCTTTTTCCTATCCTGTGCCTCTCTTAGGCACTATCTAATAAGACTCATCTGCTACTCCATCTCCTTGACTAACTGAGGACCAATAGATACTTGATCCTCAATCCTATCCCAACTCAAGGGCATTCTGCATGGTCTTCCATACAATGCCTCATAAGGCAGCATACCTATGGAGGAATGGTGCCCATTGTTATAGAAAAACTCAACAATATGTAGGTATTCCTCCCATTTGACCTAATGGTCCATCATGTACATACAAAGCATGGCCTCCAAATTTTGATTCACTCCTCAGTCTAACCATCGGTCTGAGGATGGTACACTGTACTAAAATTGAGCCTAGTGCCCAAAGTTGCTTGCAACTCTCTCCAAAATGATGAAGTGAACAAAGAATCTCTATAAAAGATGATCTTACAAGGAAGATCATGAAGTATGACAATGTACCGCAAGAACAATTGAGCTATGTCTCATGTTGTGTATGTAGTACACACAGGTGAGAAATGGGCAACATTGGTCAACGTGTCAACTGTCACCAAAATGGCATCATGGTGGCGAGATGACATGTGGAGACCAACAATAAAGTCCATAGACATAGCATCCCCCTTCAACTCTAAAATCTCATGTGGCTAAAGAAGCCCACCAAGATGACGGTGCTCCACCTTCACCCTCTGACACTCAAGGCATCTTGCAACTATGCTAGCAATCTGTACTCTCATACCTGGCCAGTGATACAACTATCTCAGATCTATATGTAACTTCTTAACATCAAGGTGCACTACATAAGATGCTTTGTAAGCCTCAAGTACAATGAGCTCGTGCAAACCCCCAATGGAAGGTATGTACATACGTCCTCTATGATGAAAAAGTCCATCAAACTCCAAGGAATACTCTGAATACTTCCCTTCCAAGGGTCTTTGAGAATGCACTATCTAACTCACTTCTGCATAAAGCTCATCAGTTGGTAAGTAATGTAGGATCCACTTGCACACAGATGAAAGCTCATGGAACCTTCTACTTTAGGCATCTACAACCACATTCTCCTTTCCCTTGATGTAATGAACATCAAAATCATACTCACAAAGAAACTCCATCCACCTTCTTTGCCTAACATTAAGGTTTGGTTGAGAAAATATGTATTGCAAGCTCTGGTGGTCAGAATGAAGTTTGAATCTATGGCCTAGAAGGAAGTGTCACCACCTCACCAAAGCATGAACCACTGTTGCAAGTTCTATGTCATGTGTAGGATAGTCAAGTTCATGAGTCTTTAACTTCCTAGACTCAAAGGAAATAGGTTGACCATCTTGCATAAGGATTGCCCCTATACCATCCAAAGATGCAACAGTGCACACCACAAAATCTACAGAAGGAACTGGTACTACAAGAATTAGTGCACTTGTGAGGGCTCTCTTAAGCTCTTAAAAAGCTCTATCACACTTCTCTTTCCATTCATACTTCTTCCCCTTCTTCTAAAGAGATGTGATAGGGTGTGCCAATCTAGAGAATCTTGAAATAAAATTTTGGTAATATCCTGCTAAACCCATAAAGCTCCTCACTTTAGTGATACTGGTGGGTGCTGGCCAATCCATGACGGCCCTAATATTTGATGGGTCTACTAAGACACCATCACCTGAAATGACATTACCCAAATAATGCATCTTAGATCTATAGAACACACACTTTGACAAGCTGCCAAACAATTGATTCTCTCTCAGCTTATGCAATACTTGTCTCAAGTGCTCTTCATGCTCTTTCTCATCATGAGAATACATCAGAATGTCATCAAGGAAAATAATGACAAACTTATCCAAAAGTTACAGAATATTCCATTCATGAGGCTCATGAATATAGCTGGAGCATTCATAAGGCCAAATGGTATCATGGTGAACTTGTAGTTACCATACCTAGTACAAAAAGCAGTCTTGGGGATATCACTATCCACAATCCTTAACTGAAGATAACTCAACTTCAAATCAATCTTTGAAAATACACACTCACCGTACAACTGGTCAAAGAGATCATCAGTTCAGGGAATAGGATATTGGTTCTTGATGGTCACTTTATTCAATTGTCGATAATCAATACACAACCTAAGTGACCCATCCTTCTTCTTGATGAAGATCACTGGTGCACCTCAAGGTAACACACTAGGTCAAATATTCTCCTTCTCTAAGAGTTCCTCCAATTGAGTCTTTAATTCACTGAGCTCATGAGTGGTCATCCTATATGGTGCTCTCAAAACTAGATCGGCTTCTAGCACAAGATCTATATGAAAATCCATTTCTCTAGGTGGAGGCATACCAGGGAGCTCTAAAGGAAACACATCTACAAACTCCTATAGGATTGGAACCCCCTCTAAATCTTCCTCGCTATCACTAATGGTGATAGAAAATAACTTACAACCCTTTCGCATGCACCATCTAAGCTGTGTAGCAGAAATCATATGAAGGGATATAGGCCTCTTCACTCCAAAGATCACCCTAGAGGCACCATCTTCATGTACACATTCAACCTTTTTTTGTCAACAATCCATCTTGGCTCTATGGGCATAAAGCCAATCCATGCCAAGAACAACATCATAAGAACCTAGAGGGGTAATGCATAGATCAGACATCGGGGACATGTCTCCAATTTGTATTTGGCAACTATGCACCATGGAGCTAACTGACACTTTGGCTCCTGAGGCTAACTCTACCTCCCAACTAACATCCTATCTAACTGCCACTAGCCCACAATGCTCTACTACATATGGAAATATAAAAGAGTTAGTAGCTCTAGAATCAAATAAAACTACAACCATATGACCTTGTATAATACCTATAGCCTTGATAACTGTAGCTTGATGCTCAGCCTGGTGATTGTCAACTGCTACAAAAACTCTGTGTGATCTACCCATGTCACCAACTATCAGCTCTAAAAGGGCCCCTCTCTAACCACTGGATGCCTATCCCTATAGACAATCCCTAGCTATATGCCCCATGCTCCCACAAGTGTAGCATGGTCCTTAGGTATAAGATCATGCACCCTGTGATCTAGATTACTGTGGGCCTCTTGACTTGTTAGATCCATTGTATCCACCCCTAGAAGACTGTGGAGTCTTCACTTACTATGACTGTGGGGTCTATACCTTCTGATCTTTTTTGGGACCTTATGACTGACATTGTTTGGGCTAGGATCCCTAATAACCCTGAGAAGGTTTCTGCTACTACTGCTACTAGGGTTTCTGCTATTGCGACTGTTGGCCCTTAGAGGACCCTTTTGTATAGTTCTGATTCCCTTTCTAAAGGAGTTTTTATTGTGTAGAATTTCAGTTTTAAGACTAATCCCATGACTTTTGTCTACCTTGAGTATCCTCAGCAACTAGTACTATCTCCACCACCTGTCTAAAGGTGGTAGGGAAGGCCATATGAACTAGATGCTGAAGTGAAAAATTTAGACCCATGATGAAGTGATGCACTCACAATTTCTCATCCTTCATGTATTCAACATAAGGAAGGAGCTTGAGAAACTTGCTCTCATACTGAGCTACTGTAAGATCCCTCTGATATAGAGAATGAAACTCCTCTAGCTACTTCTATCTGAAATGCTCTGACAAGTACCTCTCTCAGAATCTCTCTAAGAATGACTCCCATGTGAGGGTATCCATCCTCACTCCTCCTATAGTCTCCCCCTAATGCCACCAATTGGAGGCATCTCCTCTCAGCTTATGGAATGCAAGATGTGCCTTTAGATTACTCCCATAAGGATGTAATCCAAAGAACTAATGTAGGCTCTGCAACTAGGCCTTTTCTACTATCCCCTCAATAGAACTGGTAAATAATGGTGGTTCGAGTCGTATCAACTCCCTAATATCATCTCCTATATGCCTAAGAGGTTAGTCAAGTGGGGGTCCTCTTTGGTGTATTGACTCACCCTTATGCTCACCCTGTCCCTCCATCTACCTCGATGGGGGCCTCCTAGTCCTCTCTCTACCTCTGAGTCTGCCTCCTCCGGGTCTCTCTACTTCTACTATGGGAATCTGCTAAGCTAGCTGAACTAAAAGTAGTACCCTCTGCTGAACTACACCAATCAAAGTCTAAAGGGCATCTATAATGCCTTGGTTCGAGTTCGGTGGTGGTGGAGGTGGTGGAGGTGGTCCATCCTCCTATCTCACTCTACCACCCCTTACCCTATAACCTCTTCCCTATTGGTCACTTTGAGTAACAAGAGGCATCCTTTACAAAATTTAATGTTTGAGTTATGTTCCAGAAGCACAATGCTTTAAGGTTCCTAGTGTTGAAACACAGGCTCTGATACAAAAATGTCATGCCCAAAATACAAGGGCAAAAACACAAAATTGTTTTTTCTTTTTAAAATAACTCCATGAAGCTGATATGTTTTGAAATAGTTATGACATTGATACAGTACAAGTTGACAGCATGTTTATCTATCATAACTTAAAGGTTACAACTCAGTGGATATTCATCATAAAGGAACATGTTGTTAAACCTATACATTCATTGTTAATCAATTAATCGATTTGAATAATCGTTAAAATACTATACATCAAATCATTAGGAAAAGCTCCCTAACTAATATCTTATCATCACATAGTTTAACTAAATTTAATCTTATAATCTAAACACTATCAACTAATACTAATTAATACTAATAACTAATCATCTTACACTAATAGCAAAATTAAACTAACCATTCCATAAATTATTTAATTAAAAAAATCGTAAAGAAAAAATTTATTTAAAGACAAAACAAATATTAGACCCTTTTTAAAACACTACTTTAATAGTTCTTAAAAAAAATTAATACTAATACTAAACAAAACTTAACTATCATAAATTTAAAATAATCATAAATTTTGCAACTAAATTAAAAAAAAACTTTTAAATAAATAATAACTATACTAAAATACTAACTCAACATTTAAACTAACTTATTACAATTTAAAAAAAAAAAAACTAACCAAAAACTAAAACATACACCAAAACTAAAACATACCCCAAAACTAACTTACCTAAAACTATCTCTACCACTAATTTCCCCTTCCTACACTAAAACTACCTCAACACTTCCTAGGCATTACAAAAGGGATGGGATAGGTTGTCCCATCATACCCAAGTGCTGACAAAGCTACCCATGACAGGTACAGTCCCCTTGCCCACTTAGGAAATAAAAAGGTAAGTGAGAAACGTTTATTTTATTTTTAAAAAACTCGCTTGGACATGACATTAATGCCACCCAAACATTGCACATCCCAAGCCAGTCACATGGTCATTCTAAGGGGTCTGGGAAAATTAATGGGAGCTATACAAAGGTTGCCTTTTCCATTCAAAGCATTGACTTATGATAGAATTTAATCTACCCTTCATACTACTAAGTATGCTAGTGGTGACAAAGCATGGTTACCTCTCCCTATAAAGAATATCACGTGCCCATATAAAAGGGGGAAAAGAAATATAAATGATAAAAAGTAAGTGAGGTGAAAGAATAGGATTTCTAAGATCTTTAGTTCATTAGCTCCTCAATCTATAAGCACTTTCCTTATTATTATTATATATTTTAAACTTAAAAGGATCCCTAAGAATATTCTCTATTGCAATAAGGAATAAAACACCAAGCCTATACAAAAAACAGAGAGTTTCTACTCTTTGGAGGCAAATTTTTTTCTAAGTGTTAGAATTGCTAATGATAAAGTTTTCCAAGGGGGTGATATTTTGACACTTATATTATTATTATTTTTTTACAAGAGGGATTTTTTTTTTCTTAATTAGTCTAATAGGACTTGTTACAACCTAGTTAAACCAAGAATTTGAATGATCCATTTTAAAAACAATGCAAGATTGGTTTTAGTTTTCAATGATCATGAAAATGAATCTACAATCATAACATAATTTTCATCTCAAAATATATGAAAATTGAATTTGCATAATTGAACATCATCATTTCATCTTATCTTTGATATACATTCATATAATATAAAAATATGAAAACTTCATGAGAAGCAATATTAATCAATTACTATTTTATTGACAACCTAATTCAAGGGCTCCACTGAGAAAGAACCAGGAAGAAAACCCGGTGTCATTGCCATTACAACAAAGGTTTTAAATACACTTTACATAGGATTTTAGTCCCAAAATTTCAACAATCAAATTAAATTTCCTTCATGGCCCTTAACTATTAGAGTAAATAATTAATTAATTATTAATTATTTATTCTATTTACTTAAGCTTACTTAGGTTAATGCATTTATTTAATATTTAGTATTTAATGCATGTAGTGATGAGTTGTTGACAACACGAGAGTTTGTTCCCTTCTAGCGTGTTCCACCTTTTGTGAAAGCTTGGTTGTCAACCTTATCTTCTACCACTTTCCAGCTTGTTCTACAAGCTTCCTTGAGGCCTTTATAAGTGGTCTCCCTCTCATTGTAAATTCATCCATTCACATAACAATTTCATTTTTCTATTGTGAAATATTTTCTCTTGCATTGTTTGCTTCAAGCTCTTGCTCCTTTGGTTTCTCTTCAACAAGCTATTTGCATGTAGGTGATCTTGGTGACTATGAAGTTGGATTTCATCAACTCCTACCTGGCATCAGAGCCTCCCTGCTCCTTCTTGTTTGAAAGGTTTTTATGAAGCAATGATTCAGAGACACAAACCCTAGCTTGTTTGTGATTTTTAATTCAATCGAGAGTTAGAGCATTTTTTTCAGTATTTGGAGAAAAAGGAGAAAGAGGGTTTGGCATAACAAATTTAATATTTTTTGGGCTTTTTTCTTCTTTTTTTTGGAGGTGTGATGGGGGCGATTCAGAAAAAATTACTATAGTGGTGATTTTCAAACAACGATATCTCCCTTATACGGACTCATTTTTTCGAGTAATTTTTTTTGTTTTGGGTTAGGATTTCATGATCTACACATTGGTGTAGGTGGTTTGAGATCTCTATTCCCAAATTTTTTTGCAACTTGTAAATTCCAATTTTCGCCACTTTAAATGCTTTGTATGGGCTCATTGGGACACATAATTAGGTTCCATTTTTTTTTAAAGTGCATTTTTTTGTCTACTTTCTAGATCTGTAATTAGATTATAGGTTTTGTAGACAGAAATATTACTTTCAAAAATATGCCCTAAATTAGCTATTGTAATCACACTAAGTAAAGAGTGCCCAATTTATACATTGTGGGTGGGGCATTTTCTTTTCTATAATTTACTTCAAAATTAGACCCTTCTACTTCTGTCTTCTTCTTTCTCTCAATGGTGGATCCATCTGTGACCTATCTCACACCACACAACTATCACACCTAGAACGCACAAATGACAAGGCTTCTCATGTCAAGGGGCTTATGGTCATGTCAAGATAAGAATCGACCTGTTCTTACACAAGCTTTTGAGGTTCTTCAACATAGAAACAAAATGGATGAGGCCATGGGATTGATTGCACTGAATATTTCAAAAAATCTAAGTTATTTCACTTGGATGGTTTGACTACTCCACGAGCTTATTGGCTCAAATTTCAGACTTTGTTTGGCCAAGTGAATGAGTTTTGAGCACTTTAGCTAGATGTAGAGTTGACTTCTTTGACAGCTAATACCTTTCCCACCATTGAGGACTTCTTGATGAAGTTCAAATATCTGCGTACACTTTTGCGGGGATGTGGAAAAATCAAGACAGATGATGAATGTATCTTTTTGATACTCTCAAAGTTGAGGGGACAATATCATATCTTCTCCTCCACTTTCTACTCCACTATGGATGCCTTGGGTGATAGACATAGGATGCCTTCATTTGAGATATTTTGTGATTGATTAACCCATGAATAGTCCAAGATTACTCAAATGGATTCACTTTCAGGTTCACAGTCACAAGCATTTCTTACACAAGAGTAGAAGTCGAAGCAAATATCAGATCCCTCTTCTACTGGTTCATCATCTTCTAAGAAGAAGGAGAAAAATAAGACTAAGACTCCTACCTATTCCTATTGTGGGAAAGGATCTCATGATGAGGCACATTGTTTTCAGAAGATATTTGATGGCTATGAGAAACAAATTGTAGATTTGCAAGCTCTTCTTCAGAAGAACATTGTTTCTTCTCCATCCTCTTCTACCTCATAGGGGTCTACCTTTCAGTCTTCTTCCACATCTTTTCCATCTACATTAGATCTTGGAAAGGTTCATGCATCATAGGCTACCATTACATCTTCTTCACAGGTTCCTTGGATACTAGATTCGGGTGCTTCTCACCATATGACATCTTCTCAAGGTGTCTTCTCTACTCTTGAGGCTTCTCCTATTCCTCATATTCTCATGGGTAATAACACTACACTACCAGTCTATGGGAAAGGTTCAGTTCACATCCAAAATGGTATATTCAATGATGTATTTTATGTTCCATCTTTGTCTACCAACCTTCTCTTGATTTCTTAGATTACACGCAGTGGATCAGGGAAGACAGTTGAGTTCACTACTGATTTGGTCTTCATTCAGGATCGTGTAATAGGAGCTCTTACTGCTACAAGGGTAGTTGATCCTTCCACTTGTCTCTACACCTCCTCGCACTCTAGTCCACCATCTCCATTGTTGGAGCACACTTCTTCTCTTTTGCAAGAACATTATGTGGTGCAGTCTAGATACTTGAACCTTTTTATTGTTCCTAAAATCCCTATTTTGACTACCATACCACATCCAGTTGAGGACTTTTCTCCTTTGCAAGATTCTTCTTCTGCTCTACCTAATGCTCCAGCTTCATTCATTGAGACTTTAGGTACACTTGTTGCAAATACTACATTAGACATTCATGATAGTGTCATCACACCTGCCTTCAGGATTCCATTTCAGGATCCTCATCCTTTTCCTTTTGGGCATCAGCTAGGCCTTCCAATTTCCCCTCTCATTCAGGGGTTTCCTTTTTATGTGCCTTTGTTCCTTCTACATTGGAGTTTCATTTGTTCAATCATTTCTACAGGAGCTCCATCATTATGGGGGGGCTTTGGTATCTATTCCCATGGGGGGGCTAGTTGTACTTATGATTTTGAGAGTCTCTTGAAACATTTTTGGTGGAAGTTGTCCTTGGGGGGTCTTGTTGAGGCCTTCCTTCCTTCCTTTATTTTTCAACATGTTTGTACATAGGTACCTAACATGGCCTTGTTGTTGGGACCCATTCTACATTTTTTTCTAGTTTTGTGAGCTTAAGGAATTCCTCTAAGTTGCACTTAAGGGGGGGTGTTAGAGTAAATAATTAATTAATTATTAATTATTTATTCTATTTACTTAAGCTTATTTAGGTTAATGCATTTATTTAATATTTAGTATTTAATGCATGTAGTGATGAGTTGTTGACAACATGGGAGTTTTTTCCCTTCTAGCATGTTCCACCTTTTGTAGATGCTTGGTTGTCAACCTTATCTTCTACCACTTTCGAGCTTGTTCTACAAGCTTCCTTGAGGCCTTTATAAGTGATCTCTCTCTCATTGTAAATTCATCCATTCACATAACAATTTCATTTTTCTATTGTGAAATAATTTCTCTTGCATTGTTTGCTTCAAGCTCTTGCTCCTTTGGTTTCTCTTTAGTAAGCTATTTGCATGTAGGTGATCTTGGTGACTGCGGAGTTAGATTTCATCAACTCCTACATTAACAATGGACCCATTTCATTTTCTGTAATACATCGCTAAGTTCATGGAGGGAACAAAATTTGAATAGGTGACAATCAAACATAACAAGGATACAAAATTAGAAATTCATATTCATACTAGGTTTTCACAACAAAATTCAACATTGAATCAAAACTATGGAGAAGGTGAATTTTTCCAACAAGAGATGTCAGACACAACACCAAAATAGGTGTGCAATTAGGGCTATAACTCAAGAACTTTTTTTCTTCCATTCTTACATGCCAAAACTCATACATGGTTTGTGCTAACAAGTAGGGGGTCATAACACCCTATCTTCTCTCCCTCTTCTCATCCTGAGAAGAGACTCTACACTGTTGGAGTCCAACTGAATACCTTTCCTGAAATTGGCCACTTGTGCCCTCTCCAAGGGTAAGTAATGTCAAAAAACTCATACAAGAAAAATTTTAAATTCAAGCAATACATGAAAGAAAAGAATTCAAGAAAACATGTTTTCAATCCTTCCCAAGCATACCCAACATACATACAAGCATACCAATGAACAACACAATAACATAAGCATGAACCAAGCATGAAACAACATGAGCAACATGAACAACATGAACAAAATAAATGAAGAACTCCTACCTTCAAAAAAGGATTTGGTAAAATGAACAAGTTGAGAAGAGCATATCCTTCCTTGCCTTCAATCTTCCAAGACTTCTCTCTAAAAGTAGAGGTTGGGTAACAACCAAAACTACTCAAAAAAAGCCTCTAAATGAGATCCAAACTGAACCACCTAAAAAGGGCAATAACTTCCCCCACTTGCCTAAAAATCTAGAGGTTTCTAACTCAACTAAACCTAAGGCTAACCTCAAGGTGGGGTTGGGGTCATTCAGCCCATGGTAACAACTTTCAATTTTCGTACTTAGACTAAAATAGACATTTTGAGTTACCATAAAAGTCAACAAAAGGGGCTAAGGGGGTAGAAAATTCCCCCAACCCATACCCATACCCCTTGGGTATTAAGATTTGATGATTAAAGGCCTTAGGAATTGATTTGGGATCAAACAAATGCTAGGAATATTTAAGACTATCTAATAACTCCAAAATACAGATTAAGCACTAATCAAGATTAGGGGTAACTAAACTCGATTACAAAGAGATTAGCAAAAAGGGCACTAACTTAGTCCGACTAAGATCTAAAGGTTAGACAGTTAACCCTAACTAGCATGCTAGAATGCACATACAAATTCACGAGTGTCAAGCAATAGTATAAAAAAGGACACTGTTACGAAACATTAACATTTACTGAATACAAAATAATACATTCATACATCTCATGATAGAAATAGAATACAAACAACAAAGTTTCCACAAATGGCAAATAGGGATTAGTTCCATTCCTCCATTGAGTTTCTTGGCTAAAATATCCTACACACTCATTGCATACATCAGTAGCCCCATAAAATCACATGCACATATGTATATACGTATCAGGGAATCACATAAATTAAAACATACATCTTTCAATCAATCAGGGTTTCTCTCATCCTACTCATATTCTTAATCATTACAATTTCATAATCAAAGTGTTAATCCTACATTTACTTACTTCATCAACATACATGTGCATAAAGCACTAAATGATGAACTTAAATATCTAAAAATAAACATCACACAACATGAAATAATATAATATGTTCAGAGCATCTAATAGTGTCTCGACATATTGAGTCACGAGTATCAAAATAATAATGTATCACTATTTTATGATGGGTCAGGGTGAGGGCTCATAGCTAGATAGGGCTCTAATCTCTTCTAGATGAGCTATTCTCCAATACACATCTGTAAAGGTGTATTTGAGGACCATTTCAAATTTTTCTATGCTACTTCTCTCTTGGACACAAAGTTCTACTAGTCAAAAGGCCTTGTAGGTATGAGATCATGTGGCATTCACATAAATAATTCTGAGACTATATTTCATAGTGGTGGAAGGATCTAGTGGAAGGAATGGCCATGTTCCATATTACTAGAGAAATTGATATAATTGGAAGGAGGTGAGAGAATGGAGAAAATCCTCATTTGGTAATTCATCCAAAGAAAATAAGGTTATTCAAAAGAAGTTAGAAGCTCTTGAAAATTATCTTGCACAAAGCAATGCACATATTGAACAATAGGAGGAGGGGCGGGAGTGTAGAAACAAATCAAAAACACTCCTGAATAGGGAGGAAGTCTTATAGAAATATAGATCTAGGGTGTAATGGTTGAAGGAGGGGGACAGAAACATGACACTTTTTCCTAGATCAACCTCAAGAAGGAAAAAGAGAAACACTATCAACATATAATGGATGATAATGACCATGGGATCACTGAAATGGAATTGATAGAAGATACTAAGGCCAATTCTTGTTTTAAGGAAATGTATAATCCCCCAGTTACCTAGGTTGATAGCAACTTACAAAGTAAGATTCTAAGGTCATGTCAAGTGGTGATTAATGACTAGATGAATGACAAAATGACATGCAAGGTCAAAGATGAGGAATTTAGAATGGTTGTTTTTAATATGGATCAGCGTAAAGCCCCTAGTCCCAATGGGTTCCTTCGTGGTTTCTTCCATGAATTCTAGGACATTATTAACGATGATGACATCCATGTTGCTCGTGACTTTGTTAAGATGACAGAGCTACTAAAGGAACTTAACCAAACCTTCATTTGTCTCATCCCTAAGATAGTGGACCCTTGGTGGCTAGAAGACTTTAAACCCATCCACCTTCATAAAATAATTTATAAGGTTCTTGCTATATTTATGGTGAATTGTATCAATCCACTTATAGAAAAATTCATTGGCCCTTATCAAAATAACTTTTTGCCTAGAAGAAAATTCTTGATGTGGTTATAACCACCTGAGAGGTAATACACTCTATAGAAAGGTCTAAAAACCTAAGTATGACACTCAAACTAGATGTTTCCAAAGTCAATGATAAGGTTAGGAGTGATTTCCTCTTGACTATTCTTACCAAACTTAGCTTTAATGAGAAGGTTAATAGTATTATAAAAAATGTTGTTACCTATATTACTTTCTCAGTGCTCATTAATGGAGCACCTTGCAATTTATTCTCTTCCTCCTAAGGTCTTTTCCAAGGTGACCTTGTATCTCTCTACCTTTTTATTATTGTAGTGGAAGTTCTAAGTAGATTAGTTTCTTTGACTAACTCTGGTAGAATTAAGGGCATTAAACCTACCTCCTAGTGCCCCCACAAACCATCTAGTAGTTTTTGGATGATACTTTCTTATTTGGCATCTCCTCCATCCATGAAGCTAGAGAATTGAGAGGCACCTTGAATCAGTATGCACTAGTGTTTGGTCAATACCTAAATTAACAAAAAAGAAAAGTCTTTATATTTAACACTATTGCTAGTTTCAAATAAAAAGTGATAGGTATTATTAGTTTCCATGAGGAATCCCTCCCTAATAATTATCTTGGTCTACTACTTACAATAAAGGAGGTTCTTAATTGGTATTGGAATGGTTTGGTTGGACTCTTCTAGAAAATGCTAGTGAATCTTGAGTAACATTGGGAAACTCCAACTTCTCTCTACCTCCCTACCAGACATCCTAGGTAGATTTAGAGATATTATTAAGAGAATCTAGAAAAATTACTTATGGTCTGATAGTGAAGAATACTCTCAAATGAATTTGGTTACCTAAGAGAAAGTCTTTTAGTCAAAAGCTCTTGGAGGTATGAATTTAAGAGGAATAGGACACTTAAATAAGGCTCTATTATCTAAAATTGGCTAGAATTTGTTGAACTCCTAGGGTATTTGGTGTAACATTATAATAGCTAAATATCTCAAAAGATTATCTCCCCACCAATTTCCTTGGGCACATGATCTCCCCCAATGGTCCAAGATTAGGAAGAATATGTTTAACACTAGGAAGATCCTAAAAATGGGGTGTCACTGGATTATGCTCTATTGACTTTTATGAATATTAATGGTTTTACGATAACCCCCTCATGCATACTAATTTTTTACCTCTATGTGGGATGTCTACTAGATTGTATGGCCCTCAAACTCAAAATTTTATCACCCATGATAGATGATGGATTACTTTCGAGAATCTTGAGCCAATAGAGATTGGGCTTTCTCGAGATCTATAAGATCTTCTTCATGCCTATAGGATCCCCCTCACCCCTATTGGGGACTCCTTACTATGGAAACTCGCACCCTTGGGGGATTTCGCAGTTAAGTCTTCTTGTCTCTATTATATGAGGCAGGGGAGGTGGCCCAAGCTAATTGGAGAAAAGCTTGGCACCCTTGGATCCCACCAAAGATAAACCTCTTTTGGTGGACATATTTGCATGGGTCGATCCTCACTATTGATAAACTCCAACATAGAGGGTATCAACTTGCTAAATGCTATATTTTATGTTTCCAAGATGGATAACCTATTCCACACATTCTTTTCCATTTCCCCTTTGCAAATGATGTTTAGATGGAAGTCCTTTCCTTATGTGAGGTTCAATAGTGTATGGAGAGTAAATTGAAGAAATTTATTCATTAGGAAGGTCTAGCTTCTCACTCATACCTCAAAAATTTATGGTCATTAATCACCCTGTATGTTACTTGGCAAATCGATAAGGACATAAATAATAGGATTTTGAAGGAATAAGCCCCTACTAGTTGGGAGATGGCCCAACAAATTTTTAGGCTCCTAAAAGAATGTAGTTAGATCTGACATTGATAGCCCCCCCACCCTGAACCCCCTAGGTGGACTAGATATGAAATGGGCATTAACTTGGAATGTTGATTCAATTGTGGCACAATTTGACTATTCAAAAGTCTTGTCTAGAAAGAAGATTGTAACACCCCACAAGGGAACCCAAAAGAAATTAACCTAAATTTTCATTAACTTTGCCAAAAAAAATTTAAAATATAATAAACAACAATAGATATAAAACAGTGGACACAATAACATAGACATAAACACATACCATAAAATAGATTATAATTCTTAAGGGTCTCATGACATTGAATCACATTTAAGTTAAACTAATACTAGAACCAATGTATACCACATCCACATTCAAAATAACTACAAGTACAAATCTATTTAAATAATATACAGTTATCTCAAATGTAACTTGGAAATAATCAAAATGCACAATCATCCACTATACAGGTCCTAGGGTATGAAAGGCTAAAAGAATATACATCACAAAATAGATTACATCATATTTTAATATCCATGAAATAAAATACAATATAATAGCTATAACTATCCATCATAATACACAACAATAGAATGAAATGAAATATAGAATACGAAACTCTAGCCACATCATCGAATTATCAGATCTCAATGGTAAAAGTAAAAAGCACTACCAACCAACCTCATGGAACCTAAATGGTCCACTCCAACCATGTTGAGGAGATAGTCTCAACACCTAAATAAGATAATAATACCAAAAGTCAAAAGTAACATCTGGGTCAAGGGAAAATTGAAAGCAATCTAACTCAAGGTACAAGACACAGATGGAATCTAAGCCAAATGCAACAATGACATGTATTAAATCTACTATGTAAGTGGGAAATTGTCATCACATCAGCCAACTCTAAGGTTAAGCAAGTAGCCTAATTAGACTTTGGCCCCCTAGTGACTCTATGTGGCACTTGTTAGTGTAGTTTTTTATTTTTCCTATTTTGCTAGTTTTTTCTTACACTTTTAATAATCTCGCTTAGGTTAATAAAGCATGTCTTATTAGGTGAATGGTTGTGAGGTATCACCTTTCTACATGTGAGCATCAATTAGCTATCTTGGGAAGATACTTTGCTATCTTTAGTCCGATAGATGGTTGCTCCTTATTGGTTGGTGTTGCCACCTCCTCCCTCTTCCTAGCCTATATAAGCATGCTACCTGGCTTGTATTTGCATCTCTTGTTTTTGCACCCTCTTAATGCTATTTTGCTTCTAGCATTTGCATTACTCTCTTGGAGACTAACTCTATGATGCTATTTTGATTTTGTATCATTTGCATTCATAGTTTAGATATTTACTCTTTGCACTAGTTTTCTGGGTTATTAATCTTTTCAGATTCTAACATGGTATCAGAGCTTTTCTATGTGCAAGAGTAGATTTTAGTTTCTTTATTTGAGAGATTCGGGGGGGGGGGGCAAATAAACTTTGTAGTTTTTTGAAAAATGAAGTATGCTCTTCTCTTGCATCTTTGGATGATCTTGAGAATCAGAAAAGTTTTGACAAAAACAGTTTTTCTCTGGGGTTTCAATCTCAAATTTGATAACCAACTTGCATATTTGGAGTTTTCAATCAATTTTGTAGGTTCTAGCATTTGCATGTCATATTTTGGTTCCTGGGGTCATTTTTTGATTTTTGGAGCCATTTTTTATTGTTAAAAGCATCTAATTTACACTACAGCAACATCTTCTGTACATCATCAAGAAAAACGCTTTTTGAGTTTTGTTCACAGCCCCGAAAAACCATCTGGGTATCTTTTAGATTTTGCATGCAAGCTGTATATTTTTCAAAATCGAGCATGCAAAGCTACAGCCATACCCATCTCCGTTGGTAGTTGTAGATTTGAATGCAGTTTTCAAATGTCTCGTTCTTGCTCATACGGACTCTGATTTTGATGATTCTTGTTATGAACTTGGCTATTTTTTTGTGCTCTATCCACTAGTGGAGTTGTTTTTTGATTTTCATGCATAAATTCTTCAGAAATTGCAGATTCTCAGCCGTGACTGTGCACAGTTCTCATTTTGGAAACTTCGGAGGATCATAACTTTCTCATACGACCTCTTATCGAGGCGATTCTTTTTTTGAAAGTGCATGAATTTTTTATTAGATTGCAGTGGTGCTATTTGTTTCCTTGATTATTGTGCCCAAGTTTCACTTTTAGCATATGCTCTTTATGAGGGTTTGTAATGCATTGAAATCAAGACCACTGAGTATCTCTTTCTAGTGGTAGTTGTAAATGCACTAAAATAAAGTGCCAAATCATATTTCTTTGGGGGTGGAGGGGGTTCTTTGATTGAGTAAAAAGAGGGGGGCATTGTCATGGTTGGGTTCTCTTCTTTTTAGCATTTTCTCATCATGGATCAAACAAATATGCCCATCCTAACTCCATACAATTACTTTGAGTGGAAATCACGTATGAAAATTCACTTAAAGAAAGTTGGATTAAATAGGATAACTATGGGACTTGAAACTAAGCCTACTAAAGATGAAGACAAGCCTAAGTGGTTTAACAAATGTGATGAGGCATATGGAACATTGTGTTTGTCTATTTCTCCTGACTTTCTATTTCACATTGAGTCTTTGGATACACCAAATGAAGTATGGACAAAGCTAGAGACACTATTTGGCACACAAGATTCAATGAGGGGTCATATGTTGGAAAATGAATTAATTAGTTTGAGTCCAGGAAATTTCAACACAATTCAAGATTTCTTCACCAAATTGAAATCACTAAGGCTGCAGTTAAAATAGTGTGGAATTGAAAAGAAAGATGAGCAACTGATTCTTAGTATTCTCTCTAAGCTAAGTTCAAAATATTATGTGTTTTTCTCTACCTTCTATGCTACTAAGGGTACACTTGGTACTCAATTCACCATGCCATCTTTAGATGATTTTGTTGTCAATCTCACTCGAGAACAGGACAAGCTAATCCAAATGGGCATTCTTAAGTCCTCTAAGTCACATGCCTTGGCTACCAACCAAGGCACAAAAGAACAACAAGGACAAAGTAGTAACAACAATAGTAAGGACAAGAAACAAAAGAATAACGAGGAGAAGAAGGATTAGATGTTGGTTTCTTCAAAAGCAACTATTGATACACCATCTTCCAAGGGTGATAAGCCTAAGAAAGAAAAGGTCAAATGTGCCTATTGTAAAAGACCTGGGCATGATGAACATAAATGTTTGCAGAAACAACTTGATCACTTGACATACATTCTTGAGAAGAATAATATCAGTGTTCCCGAGTCTATCAAACAAAGTTCTAATGAAGGGTCTAACAAGGAAAAAGAAAATAGCAAGGGGAAAGGAAAGGGTAAGGCCCTTTTTGTAGTTGCTTCCTCACCATCCACTTGGGTTCTTGATTCGGGTGCTTCACACCACATGGCTTCATCTAAGGAAGAACTTGCATCCTTGGAGCCGTGTACTATGCCTTCTATTTTGATGGGTGATAACACTCTTGTTGAGATGTGTGGGAGAGGGTCTATTGATGTGGGGGATGGCACATTCCATGATGTTCCTTGTGTACCCTCATTGTCAACTAATCTCCTATCGGTACACCAGATCACTCACATAGGTTTAGGCAAGCGAGTTGAGTTCACTCCTGATTTAGTGGAGATACGTGAGTTGCACAATGATTCTACAGTTGTAGTTGGGAGAGCAGATCATCAGTCACGACTCTATATGTTTTCTCACTTTGCTCCTGATCCTCCTTTGACTGTTTCACTCACTCACTCTAATGATGTGAGCAGATTATGGCATGAGCAATTTGGCCATCTTAACTTCCACTACTTGCATCAGCTTAACCAGTAGAGCATAGTCATAGGGTTGCCTTCTACTTTGACATTGGAGTCACTTGGAATACATGATAGATCTTATAATGGATCAAATTCACTTGAGCAGTCTTCTACCTCCACTTCTGATGCAGAGAGTGATTCAGAGGACTCACCTCCTTCCTCTCCTAGTCATCATTCACAGGTTGATGATTCTTCCATAGATTCTCCATCTTTTGGTCCACTTTGGGCTAGACAGACCTTGCAGTTTGCAGGTGATTGGATTGGGGATCCATCAGACACCAAGCAGAATCATTCACAATTCTAGGATGCTCTGCATATCTTCATTGCTACTACCTCAAATCCACAGTCCTTTCATGAGGCTTCTGGTATTTTTGAGTGGGATACAACTATGCAGGAAGAGTATAGTTCCTTGATGAGGAACCACACTTGGGATCTTGTCCCTTTTCCTAAGAAAAGAAAACTTGTTCGATGTAAGTGGATCTACAGGACAAAATTTGCAAGCTTTGCTGGAGGTGCAGGATGCTACATCTTTTGGGGGGGCCTCTTCCTCTCACTTGGAGTCCTAATTTTCTTTGGGGAGTCTCTTTTCTCTCTCTTTTGGGGGAATTTTATGTACATGGGTACCTCATCAGGGTTGACTTGTCGAAACCCATTTCTACATCCACCTAAGCTTCGCTTATGGGGGGTGTTAGTGTAGTTTTTTATTTTTCCTATTTTACTAGTTTTTTCTTACACTTTTAATAATCTCGCTTAGGTTAATAAAGAATGTCTTATTAGGTGAATGGTCATGAGGTGTCACCTTCCTACATGTGAGCATCAATTAGCTATCCTAGGAAGATACTTTGCTATCTTTAGTTCGATAGATGGCTGCTCCTTATTGGTTGGTGTTGCCACCTCCTCCCTCTTCGTAGCCTATATAAGCATGCTACCTGGCTTGTATTTGCATCTCTTGTTTTTGCACCCTCTTAATGCTATTTTTCTTCCAGCATTTTCATTACTCTCTTGGAGACTAACTCTATGATGTTATTTTGATTTTGTATCATTTGCATTCATAGTTTAGATATTTACTCTTTGCACTAGTTTTCTGGGTTATTAATCTTTTCAGATTCTAACAGCACTAGTATCCTTTTATACTGACAAGCATACTAAGAAAGCAAGGTCACAACCAAGCACCCTCTCTACTCCCATCTGTGCTTGTACTAGCACTTGAGGCATGGGCAAGGAAAAATATTGACTCTTATTAATTCATTTTTCTCTCATTTAATGAAATGTTATCACTTATTAAAATAACCTACAATGGGTTACCCGTGCAGCATCTTTAGGGCTCCAGCCTCCATTGCAAGCCACTTCCCAATATCACATATAGATAACCTACCCTAAGCTCTGTAAAAGAAAAAGGTCTTATACGATCATAAACCACACATTAGTTATTAAACAAGCAACTAGGAAATACTGAAATATCACTAATCAAAAATCACATATTTCACCAGTACAATCATCTTAACAAGACTAATCCAAAATCAAGTTCACATATACAAAACCATAACATCACCTAAAAACCATAACTCATCATCACGTCAGTCCTATACAAGAAACTAGGAAGGAATCCAAAGGTAATTGATTAAAAACTTAAAGGTTATATCAAAAAACTCACACCATTAATCTCAATTCTACACAAGAGAAACTAAAAACAATAACCACCAATAGTTCAAACTTATCATAGAAACACATGACACATTATCAGATTGGGTATAAAATATCATATACAAAATATCATGATGACATCACAGAACAAACCCCCCAAGCCTTTGGTAAACAATCCTAATTTGGTCAAAGAACTAAGTCAACCCCAAACCCAACACAAAAGAAAACGTACAACTAGCAATGTAGTGTCATAGTTCTATTTGGTTTTGAAAACACATTGTTGATTTAATAGTAAGGTTCAAATTTTCATTTCAAAGTTTTTGAGTTTATAAAGTTTATAAATTTCCCCTATACTTGAACACATTTTCACTTTTAAATTTGAACATATAATCAATACTAACTTAGAGAATCAATGTCTTTATTAAAACTCTAAAACAAATTAAATAACAATCATTAAATAATAATTATCAAATTATTAAGAAAACAAATTATTAATCCCCATAATCATATTTAAAATATAATTAAAAAACTATTTAATATTATTAAATAAAATCTAATATTAATTTAATTAATTAACTATGTTTAATAAGATTTATTAAATATAATTTACAAAATATATTAATTAAATTAATTAATTAAAAATATATTTAATAAATTTTATTAAATTAATTTTAAAATTTAATATAATTAAATTTCAACTTTAAAAAAATAAAAAATTGTTACAAAGCATATTTTAAGGCCCATTAGCTTACTATTTGGTGGTGGTTGTCGTAGTGGAATTACTGCAATAGCAACAAAGATTCAACAGTATCTATTGCTATTGTAGTAGGTTTGTTGCATATGCAACAAAACTGTCACATGCGAAGAAGGGGAGGAGGTAAGGAGGGGAGGTGGGTTGTGGTGGCCTACCTCCCACTCACAATTTTTCTTTTTATTTTTTCTATTTGCAACTAAAACAATTCCGCCCATTCCGTTTCAATTTCAATTCATTTTTCTTTGATAAAATTATCACAGTAAAAGTTTTACTATGGTAATTTTATTAACACATATTTTTTTTAAGGATTTCACCAAAAATCTAATAGGAGAAAAATGCATAATTTAAATGTATCTATCTAAAACAATTAGAATTTCATTTTCAAACCTTACTCATATCAAAATATGGATTCCCAAAAATCTTTCCAACAAGCTTTGCTACTTCAAAAAATCATATACAAATAATCTCAACCATGAAAAATGATAAATTTACAATGATGGTTTCAACACAATTTAAAACTATAAAAATAGATTTATCCAGACATGAAGAAGACATGAATTTGAAGAAGGAAAAACCATTGCACAAATAAACCACAAGATTCTACTTGAATTTGATGCTAATATGATAACACATAGAGAATGCAAGTATTTCCCTTTCCTTTTGAAACAATTTGAACATATAATCGATACTAACTTAGAGAATCAATGCCTTTATTAAAAATCTAGAAAAAATTAAGTAACAATTATTAAATAATAATTATCAAATTATTAATGCCCATAATCATTACTTAAAATATAATAATAAAATTATTTAAAGTTATTAAATAACATCTAATATTAATTTAATTACCTAAATATATATTAATTTAATTAATTAACTATATTTAATAAGATTTATTAAATGTAATTTACAAAATATATTAATTAAATTAATTAATTAAAACTATATTTAATAAATTCTATTAAATAAATTTTAAAATTAAATTACAAGTTTAAAAAAACATTAAAAATTATTACAAAGTGTACTTTGAGGCCCATTGGCTTGCTATTTGGTGGTGGTTGTTGTAGTGGACCTGTTGCAAGTGCAACAAAGATTCAATAGTATCTATTGCTATCGCAAATGGTCTATTGCAAATGAAAAAAACCCATCACATGGGAAGAAGGGGAGGCAAGTTGTGGTGGCCTGCCTCCCACTTACAATTTTTCTTCTTATATTTTCTATTTGCAACTAAAAAATTCCCCCCATTCCGTTTCAATTCTAGTTCATTTTTCTTTGATAAAATATCACAATAAAAGTTTTACTATGGTAATTTTATTAACACATGTTTCTTTTAAAGGATTTCATCCAAAATCTAATAGGAGAAAATGCATAATTTAAATGTATCTATGTAAAAACAGTCAAAATTTCATTTTCAAACCCAACCCATATCGAAATATGGATTCTCAATAATCTTTCCAACAAGGTTTGCTACTTCAAAAATCATATACAAATAATCTCGACCATGAAGAATGATAAATTTACAATGATAGTTTCAATACAATTTAAAACTCTGAAAATAGATTTATCCAAACACGAAGAAGACATGAATTTGAAGAATGGAAAACTATTGCACAAATAAATCACAAGATTCTACCTAAATCTAATGCTAATATGATAACACACAGAGAATGCAAGGATTTTCCTTTCCTTCTGAAACCCTTCTTCTTGGAAAATTGGTCCTCCAAAACCCAATTATCGACAAAAGAACTCTAAATTGCTAATAAATAGTTTTTCCCCAGTTTAGGGCTTTAATTGTGAAATAAGTTGAAAATCCATTTGCCTTTATTATTGAATTATATTTTAATATCAATGCACAACCTTTTAGCCATTTAATTAAAATATATTTATGAAATAATTTTCTTTCTCTCTTTAATTAATTCTTGAGATAGTTTTTGATAAAAAGATTTATTAACTTAAGTAATAATAATATTTAGCATTTATTTAAAAATGATTTCATAAATATATTACTATTAAATTAAATAAATATTATTACAATCAAATTTAGACCTTAACTAAATCTTTAAATTGTATTCTTTTATTTAATTAACTACACAATTAATTAAATATAATTAAATATCAAATTTCTTTCATAAAATTTCCATTAAATTAAATCATTAATTATTCTTTTAAATCAATTTAATTATAATAGGAAATCATCATAGACCCATGAGACTAAATATGAAAATCCATAATAAAGTATAGAAAACTAGATCAAACTCAAGGGTTAAAATCAAAAATTTATGTCACTTCATGAATTCGAAAGGTAAACAACTCAGGTACTTGTTATACTTTCTAGGATAACTGGCTTAAGGATAGGAATTAGACTCAAGAGTTATCTACCTCTCTTACCATTGAGATATTGAGATAAGGTATGCTCATCCTGGCAATTTAGAGAAATTGATACCTAGTACCTGCAATCAACATAAAATCTATAGATGTACATACACATATATTTTTAATATAAATAGGAAATGGTAGGAAGTGGTGCATTGTGTTGATCTTGACTAGTAGGTGACTACAACTCCCTCCTTCAACTATATTAGAAACAACATGCATAAAGTAAACATACAGGTACACCATTCACATGCAAGTATGGAGTAAGTATACATAGAAAACACATACCAATAATCCATCTAACTATTAACATGAAATAACTGGAATCACTATATACAATCATCATCGAACCATAAACATGCATACATCAAATAACTAGTACCAAAGTAATATTAACATATATTGAACTCAGTATGAGATAATATCCAACAATATGGAAATCAAATACAAATAATCACCAAATATAATCATAAAGTTGGCCTAAAAGAGTTCAATAATAAAATAGAAAAGTCAACTAGGGGTAGGCACTACATCCACTCCCCCTAGACTTAGGTTAAATCTTGGAAGCCTTCCAAAAAGAAGAAACTAAAGAACTCAGTATGTTGGTCCCATTGGACCCTTTCCTCCTATTGGAGGATAAGACTCCACTAAGAACACTATTTGTGATCTACCCCAAACTCTATCCACAAGTTCTGAAGTTGTAGGTCTGATATGAGAACTATGATTTCCATTGGGGATAATGAGGTGACTTGTGTCCTTGTTGTCTACATGAAAAACATTCACAATCAAAACCCCTCTGCACTCTAGGTGCATAGGACTACTGAAAACTAATCCCACTAGCAAAAGACTAAGTACTCTATGACATCTAGTCATACGAGTTGCCCTTATTGCATTGAGAATTCCTAGAATGTAGAGCACCACCACCACTCTACACTAATGGATGTGATCCTTGTTAATGTTTCTACTGATGGCCTCCTATAGGAGCAAGGTTCCTATTTCAACCCAATCCCTATTTACCTGTAATGTCCCCTTTTTCAAGGTCCCTTAAATCACTCTTACTTTCTAATCAAAGGTCTTATGAATTGTCTCTAAGTATCTGTTCTATACTTGAAATGATATTTATTACCAAAAATATCTAATTTCTTGAGTTTGATATATATATATATATATATATATATATATATATATTCTTTCTAATTATATTTCCTTTTATATTCCCCCCTTATTAATTTATGTCCTTGCTCTATTGATAAATCAATCACAGCCTAATATTCTTCTTATTAATATTGCTTTAATATCTCCCCTCTATCGACATGATTGGAATAGTAATAATAAATCCCTTCGTTGAGTGGGAAGACCAATGTCAATGCAAGGTCAATACATGGTTCGGTGCTGAGAGGGTGGCAGTTATGGTTTTGATCCCTCGTATTACTCTACCAATGTATATTAATGGTATATCAACACTTAAGAGAATCTATATCTTTTTCCTTCTATCCAACGTCTGTGTACGTCCCGACTATGAATAGGATTCTTATGTCCTTCGTACTTTGTTACTGACCCTATTCAACGTGTTAGCAGGTTTGATATCTTCTCCCATGGTGGTCTACTCTATCTACAATCTTACCCTGGGTGAGATCTATTGTGTCGTCTTTGGTATCTTCTGGCACTTCCTTGCTCCACGTACTGATGTGAACTCGATGTCTTTTCTTACTCCTCCCATATCTGTCTTTAACCGCTCGCTTACATCTTTAAATATTAGATCGATGTGACACGACTCTTCCTTGTCATTGATGGTTTATGAATTATGTTGGTTGGGTATATTAATAAGTCTTTGGTATAACCGTATGTTGTAATAGATATTAGTAATGCCAAGTATTATTATTATTATAATGATTATTACATAGTGCATTTGCTAGTTTTATAAATATATTTACTACTAATATTTTGAAGTAATATATCATAATGATATATTATAATATTATACTTGGATATGTGTTATCCCATTATATATATATATATATATATAATTATTATTGTTATTCGATATAATTTATAATTAATATCTTTGTAATTATTATATGCTATTATAACATATTAAATATATGTTATGTAAATACAATATCATATTGTGTTATCACTTAAAATAATTCTTGTATTATTTATATTTTATGTTGATTAGTCTGTTAATCAGTTTATTATTATTATCATTAGTTATTAATATCATATATATTCAAATGTGAATACATTATAGTCTTCTTTAGTTTCATAATATTATTATCTATTCATTATTATTCCTAATTATTATCATTGTCTAATATGTTATTCAAAAATTCATATATCCTTAAATTTGGGCTCATGACATTACCTTTGGAACCTGATGCTATAGGTGCTTCCACAAAACCACCATGTCCTAGGGTAACATTATGCTCTACTAGGATAGCTTGATGTACCTCATCCTTGATGGTTTTAGGTTTGAGAACATTTACACCCCCAATAAGACAGTTGTTCAGACCTCAAATGAAGTGTTGAACCATCAATGGTGAATTATTACTAGCTCTGGCATAAACCATGAGCTCATAGAATTTCCACTCATACATTGCTATGGTCAAAGTAAATTACATTAGTTTGTGAAACTCATTAACCCTCTACTAGTGTCATTCCTCTGGTAGGCAGTGTGCACTGCAGTTTTTGACAAATAACTCCCATGCAATGGTGTTCATGTTGACACCCAACTTCTTTTCTTGGAAGTTCCATGCATTGGCCCCAAAGAGTTTCATGCGGGTGATGGAAAACCTTGCTTTAACATTAGAGTCAAAGTACTATATAAAAAAAATCTATCTAGAGCAATAAGCCATTGCTCGGCCACATAAGCTAAACCTATCCCATTAAAAGCTTTGATCTTGGACCTTTGAAAGTTCTTCATTTGAGAAGCTACAACTAACCTTTAACTAACAATGTGAAGGTCCTTTTGAGGACTTCTAGACCTATGTCTCTCATCATTCCGTATATGGTGTGACTCCTAATGATCAGCACCCCAAGGAAATGGAGGTAAGTGATCCATGATGGTCATCATCATTTCTCACAAGTCAACTTCCTCTAAATCTTCCTAATTCTCCTTGTTATGTTCTTCCCTATTTTCCTCTTGAACAAGACTATCCAAAACATGCTCATGCACACTAGTATCCATGGTTCACCCTTGGCCTCTACTATGGGCTCTAACTATAGATCTCATCCTAGATACCATTCTACAATAATATCTAAGATAAGGAGATGTTATAATACCCATAAAAACATACTATTGTAAAGGATACACATAAGAAACATGTTTCCAATACAACACAAAATCAATTTTAGTTTTTCCTAATTCTAGGTTTCAGGAAATCGAGTCTAATGTTTTCAAGTGTTCAAGTTGCAAAAGATACTTAACACTATTTAAGTTTCACTTTAGTATAACTACTTCAAGTGTTCAAGTTTGTAATAGATACAAATAATAGTTCAAGTGTTTTTTTAGTTTAAATAGTTTGAGTGTTCAAGTTTGCAATATTTACATATAATAGATTAATTTTTGTTTCAAGTTTACTAGTTATCAACAAGTGGCATTCTAATAAACCCAGAGCTCCCAATGTAGAAACTTGGGCTCTGATACCAAATGTAATGCCCTGCAAGGAAACCCAAAATAAATCAACCTAAACTTTCACTAAGTTTGCTATACTTTTTTTTAAGCTAATAAAAAACAATAGATATAAAATATTCAAAGCAATCACTTACAAATAAAAACATACCATAAACTAGATTACAACTGTTAAGGGTCCCATGACATTGAATCACATTTATTTTAATTAATAATAAAACCAATATATAGCACATCCACATTAAATAATAATTGCAAACATCAATCCATTTAAATAATATATAATTATCTCGAATGCCACTTGGCAATAATTAGAATGCATAATCATCCACTATGCTTTCGTAGGTTATGAAAGGATGAAACAATATATATCATAAAATAGATTACATCATCTCTTAAGATCAATGAAATAAAATACAATACAATATGTATAACCATCCATCATAGTACACAAGAACAAAATGAAAGGAAATACAGCATAGGAAACTCCAGCCACGTCATCAAACTGTCAAATCTCAATGGTAAAAGTAAAATGCACTAACCCCAACCTTGTGGAACCTAAATGGTCCACTCCCACTAGATTGAGGAGACACTCTCAAGTCCCAAATATGATAACAATCCAAAAAGTCACATGAAACTTCTAGGTTAAGGAAAACCTAAAAGAAATTTAACTCAAGGTACGAAGACATAGACAACATCTAAACCCATAGGCAATAATGACATGTAGGAAATCTATAACATAAGTGGACAGGTCTCATCACATGAGCCAACTCTAAGGTTACCTAGGAAACCTAACTAGACTCTAGCCCCCTAGTGACCTTATGCGACACTAATATCCTTTCGTACTGACAAGGCATACGAATAAAGCAAGGTCACAACCCGACACTCTCTCTACTCCCATCCTAGCTTGTACTAGCAATCGAGGCATTGTTGAGGAAAAACAATGACTCTTATTAATTAAATTTACTCTCATTTAATGAAATTTTATCACTTATTAAAATAATTTACAATGGGTTACCTACATAGCCTCTTTAGGGCTCTGGACTCCATTGCAAGCCACTTCACAATATCGCATATAGATAACCTATCCTAAGCTCGATAAAAGAAAAAGGTCTCATATGACCATAAACCATACATCAGTTCTTAAATAAGCAATAGGAAAATATTGAAATATCATTGATTGAAAATCATAGATTTCACCAATACAATCATCCTAAAAGGACTGATCCAAAATAAAGTACACATATAAAAAACTATGGCATTACCTAAAAACCATAACTCATAATCACCTCAGTCCTATACAAGAAACTAGGAAGAAATCCAAAGATAATTGATCAAACACTCAAAGGTTATATTAGAAAAGTCACACCATTCACCTCAGTTCTACACAAGAGAAACTATAAGCAATAACCACCAATTGGTCAAACTTATCATAGAAACATGCGACACATCACCAAGGTTGGATATAAAAGAATGTATACAAAACATCATCATGACATTAAAGAACAAACCCTCAAGCCTCTGGTAAACAGTCTTGATTTAGTCAGAGAACTAGGTCAACCCCAAAAAAAACACACAGGAAAACATATAACTACTTTAGTTTCATAGTTCTATTTGGTTTTGAAAACATATAGTTGATTTGATAGTGGCTTGAGTTTTCATTTCCAATTTTTTGATTTTATAAAGTTTATAAATTTTTGCTATAATTGAACATATTTTCACTTTTCAATTTGAACATAAAATTGATACTAAATCACAGAATCGACGTCTTTATTAAACTCTAAAACAAATTTAAAAACCTAATAAAATTATTAAATAATAATTATCAAATTATTAAATAATAATTATCAAATTATTAACAGAACAAATTAGCAATACCCATAATCATTACTTAAAAGCTAATAAAATATTGTTTAAAATTATTAATTAACATCTAATATTAATTTAAGGGTAAAACAACAAACAGACGTCACCTATTATAAAGAAAATGGATATCAGAATGCAATTGCTCAACTTTAATGACATAAATAATGCTATTTTTGTTTACATTTTGAAGGTTATGTAAACTAATGAAATGTGTAGAATTAGATAATTGTTTGCATATAATTTTTATAATTTTTTTGGGGAAGAATTTATTCAATTTTTAAACTTTTGAAGTCCATTTTTTAACTATTAAAAATTTAGGGTGTAGTTCTTGTCAAACAGGTATATGCAAATCATCTTTTCTTAGTCCTGACTTGAAAATATTTTATAGATGACATGTATAGCTAGGGAACAAAAAAATAAATAATTATTTTTGAATCTACATTTTCTTTGTAATAATTAATCAAGGTTGACCTTATCAAAATCCAACACTTTTTTCCTCCTATCAAAATTTCTTTATCAAATCTACACCATTTGAAAAATAAATTACATAGTTCTAAGGAAAACTCTCTCCTCTAGAGATAAATATAATATTTTTTAGTTCTTTGGTATGATTTACTATTTCTTTTTACCTTTTTTGAGAGAGCATATTTTGCAGTGTTAACATATCAACTTATGATATTTGGAAATTATAACATGTTATACCCAATCAAAACACTCTAAAATGTATATAATGATGATATTGAATCCAAGATCTATAAAAGGGTATTTTTAGTTTTTTGAAAAAAATTGTGTTTTGATATAGAAATGAGATTTGACCAAAATAGGTTATGGTATCCTTAAAGGTGACACAGATCTATGGTTTTACCCTTAATTCATTAAACATAAATTAAATATTTACTAACTAAATTAATTAATAGAAACTACATTTATTAAAATTTATTAAATATAATTTACTAAACATATTAATAAATAAATTAATAAAAAGTTATATTTAATAAATTTTATCAAATTAAATTTAAAATTTATTAATTTAAATAAAAATTTAAAAATAAATAAATAAAATATAAAATTAAAATGTTAGAAAGTGTATTTTGAGCCCTGTTAGCTTGCCATTTACGATGGCTATGGCAGCATGCTTGTTGCGACTGCAGTAGAGTATTGTTGCATCAGTAATAGTACCTATTGTTGTTGTAGCATGTATGTTGAGTATGAACAAAACTATCACATGGGAAGAAGGGGAGGTGGGGAGGAGGGGAGGTGGGGTGTGCTAGCCCAACTACTATTCACAATTTTTATTTTTTATTTTTTTTATTTGCAATTATAACAATACGCCCCCACCATTCTATTTAAATTTAAATTTATTTTTCTCTAATAAAATTATCAAAAAAAGTTTTAGTGTGGTAATTTTATTAAAAAAAAAATTTTTTAAAAAGGATTTCCCCAAAAATCTAATAGCAGAAAACAAATAATTTAAACATTTCTATATAAAACAATTAGAATTTCATTTTCAAGCCCAACTCATATCAAAATATAGATTCTCAAAATTCTTTCCAAACAAGGTTTTCTAATTCAAAAATCAATATAGATAATCTCAACCATGAAGAATGATAAATTTACAATGAGGGTTTCAGCCCACTTAAAAAATCTAAAGACATAATTATCCAGACATGAAGAAGACAGGAAATTTAAAAATTGAAAACTATTCTACAAATAACTCACAAGATTCTACCTAAATCTGATTCTAATGCAACAATGCATGAAGCACATAAGTACTTCCCTTTCCTTCTAAAACCCTTCTTCACAAAAAATTGCTCCTCCAAAACTTTATTATTGAGAAATGAACTCTAAATTGCTAATAAAGAGTTTTTCACCAATTTAGGGTTTTGATTGTGCGATCATGTGAAAAGCCATTTACCTTTATTATGGAATTATATTTTAATATCAATGCATAATGTTTTAGCCATTCAATTAAATATCTTTATTAAATAATATTCTTTCTCTCTTTAATTAATTCTCAATACTTGTTTTGATAAAATATTCATTAACTTAAGTAATACTAATATTTATCATTTATTTCTAAATAATCTCATAAATATATTATTATGCCCAAAATTAAACTTTAACTAAATCTTTAAATTGTATTCTTTTATTTAATTAATTTTAGAATTAATTAAATATAATTAAATATCAAATGTCCTTCATAAAATTTCTATAAAATTAAATCATTAATCATTCTTTTAAATCAATTTAATTATAACAACAAATCATCGCAAACTCACATGACTAAATATGAAAACCCATAATAAAGTACAAAAAATAAGATCAAACTCAAGGGTTAAAATCACATATTTATGTCACTTGATTACTTCAAAAGGTAAACAACTTAGGTACTTGTCCTACTTTATAGGATAATTAGCTTAAGGATAAGAATTAGACTCAAGAGTTATCTACCCTCTTTTACAATTGAGATATTGAGATCTAAGCTAAGCTCATCTTGGAAATTTAGGGAAGTTGATACCTAGTACCTTCAATCTACATGAAATCTACACATGTACATACACATATATTCTAATATAAATAGGCAATGGCAGGAAGTGGTGCATCATGTAAATCCCAACTAGTAGGTGACTATAATTCCCTCCTTCAACCATATTAAAAACATCATACATTACGTAAACATACAAGTACACCATACACATGCAAGTATAAGGTAAGTATCCATAGAGAGCACATACTAATAATCCATCTAACTATCAACATGAAATAACTAGAATCAATGTGTATAATCATCATCAAACCATAGTCATACATACATGAAATAACTAGTACCAAAGTAATCTCAACATATATTTAACTAAGTATGAGATAATATCCAACAATCTAGAAATCAAATACCACTAATCATCAAACATAATCAAAAAGTTGGCCTAAAATTGTTTGGCAATAAAATGGAAAAGTCAACTATGGGTAGGTGCTACATCGATGGTGTGGCATCCACCCCTTGAGTATTGGTTCAAACTAAATTTTGATAGCTCAGCCATGATGGGCAACACCATGGTGGGAGGTGTCCTTCATAATAGTATGGGAAATATAGTTACTACCCACATTGGAAATTGTGGAGGAGGCTCTAACAATGAATATGAAGCATTCATGCTCTTGTGGGGGGTTGATGATTGTGAGAGCTTGAGGAATCAATAAGCTTTCCATTTAGGGTGACTATACTTATTAAGCTTGCTAAGGGTGAGGGTTGGTGTAATTGGTCAATTAAAGTCATAATCGATGAAATCTGAAGGTTGATGGAAGATTACCATGAGATCCACATGGTTCACATATATTGAGAAGGGAATGGCATGGAAGATGAGCTAGCCAAATTTGACCATGGTTTCATGAGACTAGTTGAATGGGAGGATGTTAGATTATTGCCATCAACAACACAAGTTGTGATGGAAAGGGAGCATACTTTCAACAATGCCATATGAATAATCACAATAGATAGCAAACCTTCTTTTTTCTGCATGGGTATGAGGAGAAAGCACTCCATAAACTGACTATTTGGAATGATTGTATGATGATACACATTAATGTTTTGACTACCTTGTGTATTCATTATTGCTAGGAAAGGACACAAATAATGGATTTAGCGATATATAGCGATATATAGCGATAATAACACCCCGCCAACGAATCCAAAGAATTAACCTAAATTTTGCTAAATTTGGTAGCATTCTTTTTTAAAAACATGAAAGCTAAACCATTTACATAATTCACAGAGTAACGAAAGCAATGACATCATTCTACTAAAAGTAAACATAAACATACATAAGAGGTTACATTATTTAAGCAACCCTTAATGTTGAATCACATCTAAATTAACTATTAATGATTCCATCTAATAGTACATCCACATGAAATAATAATGAAAAGTCCAACATTCTTAAATTAGATTTTCAAGTGCTCAATCATCCACAGTACATGCCACAGGGTATGAAAGGCTTCAAAGAATATACACATGTGAAAGTAAAGTACATCATTATCCTAATTCTAATCCATGATGAAATTATAGCAATTAAATGAAACCACACGTCATACATGGTACATCATCATAGAAGATATAAACATCCATCATTAAAGATAACCATATATCATCAACATAATTATCTAAGTCCATAGTTCCTCCCAACTATAAATAGCATCATTATACCATTGTGGACCTATGCCATCCCTCTGTGCCTACCATTCTAAATCATCAAAGAGATCATCAATATTATCAAGGTAGGAATGTCACTCCTAAAACATACTACATCATATGTAGAAAGAAATCTAACATGCTACAACATATGCACAAGAAATCTAATCATGCAAAATAAAGCATAAGATAACATCATCTAACATATGCAAATCATCAATATAAAGATATGTGTCCATCATCATAATCAAGAATGCATCAGCCATGGTACCTCAGATAGATCTCAAATGATCAGAGTGAAATAACACTACCACCCGACCACGTGGAACCTAAATGGTCCACTCACACAATGCTGAGGAGATAATCTCAAGTCCCAAATAGGTTATCAAATCACCTAGCACAATTACTCTCTAAGTCTAGGAATCCTACAACTATTCTAACTCAAAGGTTCTAATTACAAACTAACATGTAATCCCAGAGGCACACAATGACATGTAGGAAACCTACTATGCAAGTGGGAAAGTGTCATCACATGGATCACGCTAGAGTTACCCTAGTAGTCTCCCAATAGACCCTGGCCCCCTACTGATCCCTATGTGGCCACTAGTATCCTCTCATACTGATGACGCATACTACAAAATGCAAGGTTGCAACCAAGAATTCTCTCTACTCCCATCCTAGTCTGTACTAGCACTTGAGGTGTGGGCGAGAACAAAAAATTATCTTATTAAGTCCATTAAAGTCAGTATTAGGTGTAATTTTTTCACTTATTAAAACAACTTACAATGAGTTACCCTAGCAGCCTCTTAGGGCCCCAGCCCCCATTGCAAGCCACTTCTTGACACTACAAGTAGATAACCTACCCTAAGCTCACGGAATCATAAAACACAAAATCACCACAATCCTATACAAGCGACTAGAAAAATATCGAAAGATAATCCATAATAAAAGTATCAAATCTCCATGAGCAACTAAAAAGCATCCATAGATAATCATGACCGCAATAGCTCTCTATTGGCAACTGAAGATATCACTAATAATCACAATAAACATTAGTTCTCAACAAGCAACCAAAAAGTATCTCAAAGTAATACTGATCGAAAACTCCAAAATGGTTAAGTCAAAACATGTCACAACATGACATCATCAAGATCAGATAAACAATTCAATTCCATCAAGTGACTGGAAAGTATCCAAATACTATTGATCGATAACTCATAAAAAGGTTATATATATCACAGCTTAAACAAGAAGACTGAAAACAATATCAATCAGCATACCATCACATAACCATGATTTAGTTAATAAAGATCAGAATCAAAAGACATCATCATGACATCACAACCATAACCCTCGAGCCTTTTGTAGATGTCCTATATCTGGTCAACAATCTAGTCAACCCAAACCAAAAACAAGAAGCATAGAGAAAACACAAAATGCAAACACATGTTTTGGTTCACTTAAATTACATAATTAAATTAAGTGTCAGGGTTTTCGGTCCTTCATTTAAGAGTTTAAGTACCAAATGAAAGAACATTGTTTGTCTTCCTTATAAGAATCCCATGTATTTGTTAAAGGTTTTTCCATGACTATTAAAGTTCAATTTACTAAAATATTCTATGAATATGCATTAAACGTTATTTTGGTATTGAATTGTCATTTTCAAATAACTCAAATTTCTGATTTTGAGAACAAAATAATTGATAACTTAAATGATATAATTTTTAATTAGCCTTAATTAGACTAAATTCTAATTAAGTAAATTGATTAATTTAAAACTAAGTTACTTATTTAAAATCTTGAATATTAAAAATTTCATTAATAAATATATATATATATATATATATATATATATATATATATATATATATATATATATATATATATATATATATATATATATATATATATATATATATATATATAAACATATATATACATACATACATACATACATACATACATACATACATACAATAATTAATACATAACAATTATTAATATATATATATATATATATATATGTATTTATATATATATGTGTGTGTGTGTGTGTGTGTGTGTGTGTGTGTGTGTGTGTGTGTGTGTGTGTGTGTGTGTATTTATATATATATATATATTTATATATATAATGATTAACATCTAACAATTTTTAATATTTAATAATTATTAATAACTTCTAAAATCGAATAACATAACATAAACCTTTAAAAAAAATGAAGGATAACATATATACTCGAATACCGGTCTCTTCTGTGCTTGGCGCAGAGCCGTGCACTGATGCTTGCTACCGCAATTGGCCTTGTGATTGTAGTCACAGGTATGACTACGTCAGCAAGCCATGGACTAGCTTTATTATATATGGCAGGGGTGGGGTAGGGAAAAATCCCCACCCTCCCATTTTTTTTAAATTTTTATTTTTATAAAAAATGTTTTCAATAATGTTTATCAGATGTGCTAAAATAATTATCTTTCTCAAAAGGTAGCGCATATATAATTTTTTATAAATGATTTTATTAAAACATTTTTATATATGTTAAACAAAACATTTTCTCAAATGTTATTGCAGATATATATATATATATAAATTTTTTTTTTCAATAATGTCTGCACATACATACTTTTAATGGAAAGGTTTTTCCCAATTTTTGCAAAATAAGAGTTTCCCCAAATTAATCTTTCTAAAATGGTTATCTACAAGCAACTAAACCCTTGTTTCATAAATTCATCAAATCTACGCATATGAGGATTTTTTTACATAGAGAATTAAATATCCATGACAAGATTAAAAACAGCTTGAGTATTCACACATGTAATCCTCAGAATGCATACAGCAGACACAAAGAAGATAGGAAGTGCAAGAAGCGACATATCATTTACAAAATTCACAAGTGTCTAACTAGATATTGATGCTAATTCACTTCTCCTCAGAATCTGCAAAGCAAGCTCCTTCCTTCTCCAATGCTCCCAGGTCCTCCAAATACACTCCCTGAGCTTCTAGGAGTGCCTGAATAAAAAGAACTCTCATGAAGCACCTAGAATGGCCCTAGAAACAATCAGAAGGTGTTGACAACTAAGCATGAGTCATTTCCAACCTTCTAGATGAGTCACAAGGTTGTAGACACCATGTGCTTAATTTGTGCGCTAACTCTTGTGTTGTTGAAATATGTGCAATCAAGAGGTGGGTTTACTCCTAGGTAGACTTGTTACTTTTATTTTAATTCTTTTATTATTTCTATTATTATTATTTATTTATTATTTTATTATTATTATTATTATTAATTTTGATTTCTTTTATTTAATTATTTTTCTCAATTAATTCCCATTTAATTAATTATAATCAAAATATCAAAAGATCATGATATATATATATATATTTGAAAATAATTAAACTATTAATTAAATCTTTTAATTTAAGACTTAATTAATAGAAAATTCACCATAGACCTCTAAGATAAAATATGAAAACCCATCATAGAACAATCCATACAAAATCAGTCTAAAGGGTTAAAAACCATGAATTATGTCATCCAAGACATTCAGAAAGTAAAATATCTCAGATACTTGTCCTACCTCTCTAGGAAAAAAAGGTTTAAAGTTTTAGGATTTGGACTTCAGAATTTATCTCCCCTCTCTTACCACTGAGACAGTGCGATAGGGTATGCTCATCCTGGCAATTCAGGGAAGTCGATACCCGGTACCTGCAACCTGCATAAAATCCATGCATGTACATACTATATATATATATATATATATATATATATATATATTTTTATTTATATATTTATATGCTAAGCTAAATAGGCAATGACAGGAAGTGGTGCATCATGTAGATACCGACTAGCAGGTAACTTCAACTCCCTTCTTTAACCACATCAAAAATGCCAAACATAAAGAGAACAAGCACGCACACCATACACATGCAAGTATGGGGTAAGTATCCATAAGAAAACACATGTGCTAATAAACCATCTAACTAATCATCATCAATAACTGAAATTAAAGTAATAATCATCATGCATCCATGAAATGTAGAGTCTAACTAATCTCATCGCATATAAACTGAATGCATAGCACAATATCTGATAGTCTCAAAACAATCCTACTAACTATCAACATAAAACTAGTCTAACAGAGTTCGACCATGATAGCAATAATAACAACAATGTGTCCAAAAAAATGTAAACCAAGGTAGGCACTACATCCACCCCCCCTGGATTAGGCTTACTCCTAGAAGCCTACAAAAAAATAGGGATATATCTCTCATAATCTAGTTGCATCCTCCCATGTAGCTGATGAATAATCAGTAGGGTCCCATTGGACCCTTACTTGCTCCACGGTTCGACCCCTGAGGGTTAACTCTTGCTGCTCTAGAATATGAACCAGCTCCAAAACTAGCTGCCCGTCCTCTACCTACAATGCATTCTAATCAAGAACATGTACAACATCAGGAATATACTACCTAAGAACTAAGACATGGAAAACATCATGAATATGAGCTACGCTGGGCGGTAAGGCAAGGCGATAAGCAACTGGGCCAATCCTCTCAAGAATCTTGAATGGTCCCACAAAACAAGGTGCTAGCTTTGAACCCTTTCCATATCGGATCAAACTCTTCCATGGATGCACTCTCAAGAAAACCTTATCACCCATAGCAAACTACTTATCTATCCTATGTGCATCTGCATACTTTTTCTGCCTATTCTGTGCCATAGTCAAGTGCTCGCAGATATGCACTACCTGTTGCTACATATCATGAAGTATCTTAGGACCCAACTAGATGTGATCCTCAAGGGTGTATTACAAGGATGTCCATATAAAGCCTAAAATGGTGCCATGCCAATAGAACTGTGATACCCATTGTTGTAAGAAAACTCCACTAGGTAGAGATAGTCCTCCCAATGTGTCTGCCTATCCATCACATACATCCTAAAAATATCTTCCAAAACCTAATTCACCCTCTCTATCTAACCATCTATCTCTGGGTGATATTCTAAACTAAAATTCATTTGTTCTCCAAGCTCATGCTATACTGATGTCCAGAATGCGGATGTGAATATATGATCCCTATCTGAAATGATCTTTCGAGGAATACCATGTAGTCTCACAATGTCATGCATGAAGACATTAGCTATAGAAGTTATCATGTAGGAAGACCTGATTGGTGAAAAATGTGCCACCTTAGTCAATCGATCAATGGTGACCATGATAGCATCATGACGATGAACAATCATAGGTAATCCTACTATGAAGTCCATAGAGATGATGTCCCACTTCCATGAAGGAATGAGATTTGGTTGCAAAAGTCCTGCCAGATGTTGGTGTTGTGCCTTAACTCTCTAACACTCAAGACACCTAGCCACATAATCTACAATGTAATGCTTCATCCTAGACTAATAGAATAAATGCCGCAAATCAGCATGCATCTTCTTGACACCTGTATGTGCTGAGTAAGGTGTACGATGGGCTTCTGCTAGGATCAAGGTGCAAAGCTCATCCCGTAACGGCACATAAATCCTTCCTAAAAGTCTCAAAAGACCATCTGACACTAGGACATAGCTTGCAAGCTTACCCTCCAAAGGTCTTCCTGAATCTATCTCTCTGCACACCTCCTGGTACCAAGAATCTATAAGAAGTGCCTGAAGAATCTGACTCCTCAAATCAACACTAAGAGTCATAGATGATATCACATATCTCCTATGACTCAAAGCATCTACCACCACATTCTCCTTTCCTTAAATGTACTTTACCTCAAAGTCATACTCACATAGGAATTCCATCCATTGCCTCTCGCGAGCATTGAAATTAGGCTGCATGAAAATGTACTGAAGATTGCGATGATCACTATGTAGCTCTAATCTATGCCCCAGCAAGAAATGTCTCCACCTTGTCAAAGCATAAACTACCACTGCTAACTCAAGATCATGTGTAGGATAATTTAGCTCATGATTCTTGAGCTTGTGTGATTCATACACAATCACTCCTCCATTCTGCATCAAAACCACTGCAATCCCTTCTAGGGAAGCATCTATACACACTATGAAATCACCTTCTAGATCGAGTACTGCTAAGATCGGTGCACTGGTCAAAAGGTCCTTGAGGTTTCGAAATTTTTCCTTGCATTTCTCTATCCATATAAACTTCTTTCCTTTCCTCTGAAGCGAAGTGATAGGATGCACTATTCTGGAGAAGTTTTGGACAAATTTGCAATAATAACTAGCTAGACCCATGAAACTACGAATCTATGACACATTAGTCAGTGTAGGTCAATCTACTATTACCTAGATCTTTACAGGGTCCACAAAAATACCACCACCTGATATGACATTCCCTAAATACCGAATCTCTGATTTTAAGAATTCACACTTATCTACATTGGCATAAAGTTGATTGTCTCTTAGACATTGTAAAACAAATCACAGGTGTTCCTCATGCTCCTTCTGAGTCTTAGAATATATTAATATATTATCAAGAAACACAAGCACAAACCTGTCAAGATAAAATCGAAACACCCCATTCATCAAACTCATGAAAATTGATGGAGCATTAGTCAACCCAAAAGGTACCATTATGAACTCATAGTGTCCATAGCGAGTTCAAAAAGTAGTCTTGTGAATGTCAGCTTCCTTAATGTGAAGCTAGTGGTATCCTAACTTAAGGTTGATCTTGGAGAATACTGTAGCTCCCTTGATCTGATCAAATAAGTCATCAATCCTAGGTAGAGGATACCTCCTCTTTATTGTCACCTTTTTCAACTAAATGTAGTCAATACAAAGGCACAAAGAACCATCTTTCCTTTTCACAAAGAGCACCGGAGCTCCCCATTATGACACACTAGGTTGGATGCTCCCTTTGGCCAAAACTTCCTCTAGCGAAAGATGCAACTCACCCAATTCTTATGTAGTCATATGATAAGGAGCTTTAGAGATAGGCTCCACTCCTAGAACAAGATCGATGCTGAAATCGATGTCCCTTTTTGAAGGCATGCATGGAATCTCACTTGGAAAAACATCTGTGTACTCCTCTAAAATTGGGTGATCTAAATTTTTCCTCACAGGATCTTCCTCATCAAGATCATTTATCATAACTACAAATATCTGACATCCCTTACAGAAACTTCACTTCAGTTGCATGGCAGAAATCATCCGTAGAGATATAGGCCTCAGTATCCCAACAATCTTCACATCATTACCTTGGTCATCCTAACACAATATAATCTTCTTCCTACAATCTATACTAGCTCTATGAGATCCAAGCCAGTCCATACCCAAAACCACATCGTAGGAAGCAAGGGGTATAACCCGAAAGTCAACTGCAGTATCAAATCCTCTTATGCTAAACCCACACTTATGAACTACAGAATCTCTAGAGACCTTAATGCCTAAGGCTAGTTCCAATTTCCAACCATGATCTTGCTTCACTGCATCCAGCTTACACTTAACATCTATAGATGGAGAAATAAATGAATCTATAGCACCTGAATCAAAAAACACTAAAAGAGGTGTACCTCGAATAGCTCCTGTGGTTTCAACCACTATTCCCTGATGATCTGCTTGATAGTGATCTACTGTTGCAAACAATCTATAAGCTCTACCCACATCTCCAACTGTAGGCTCGGATTTTGTTGGCCTAGGGCCTAAATACTAAGGTGCTCACTGTGGATAGTGAGCTACAAAATGTCCAACCTACGCACATGTAACACATCCTATATTTCTGCCAGATTCTCTCCCCATAGGTGGTGCATTTGACTGCTAATGGCTATTCCTGCTAACAAAAGACTGACTACTCTGAGGTGGCTAATTGTGCTGATTTCATTTATTGCGTTGACCATTATGATTTTTCTTGGAGTTAGAACCTCCGCCACCACCTTGAGCCTGAGAGTTCGATCCCTTTTGCTGCAGGGTCTATTGAGACTACTGCTGATACTATTTCCCCTTAGAAAAAGGAGGCTTCCTATTTCATCCTATGTTGTAGTTTCCTTTAGATCCTAATGTTGTAGGCACTCTCACAAAAGCTCCCTAACCAAGGTTGACACTTTGTTCTACAAGGATGGCTCACCATACGACATCCTTGAGGGTTTTTGGCTAAAATACCTTGACACTCCCAATTATATGGTTGTTCAATCCTCTAATAGAGTGTTTTGTCAACTGAGTTGAGTTGCCACTAAATCTCGAAAAGGACATCAGATTGTAGAATTTGTGGTCATACTCTATCACAATCATAGAATACTGCTTGAGGTTATGGAACTCGTCTACCCTTTACTACTTCCATTCCTCTATAGGAATCACTCATAAAAACTCTCTAAGAATATTTCCCAAGTGACACTATTCATATCTATGCCCAGATTCTTTTCCTCAATTGTCCACCAAGTGGCCCAAAAATTCTCTAGATTGGTAATCACAAATCTTGCCTTAAAATTACTATCAAAGTCTTGCATAGCAAAAATCCTATCAAAGGAAATAAGCCACTGTTTGGTCACATATACAAAGCATTGCCTGTCAAAGGGCTTGACTTTCAATCTTGAAAGGTCCTTCATCTAAGTAGATACAATGGATCTCTGTCAATCCTTTCGAGGGCTCCTTGACCTAGGTATATGCTCTTGTTCTATATGATATGCTCCATGTTGATCCTGAACAGGGGGTAGGTGATCAAGAATGGTCTGCATCATCTGTCTCAAGTTAACCTCCTCAGATTCAGCTTGGTCCCCTTTATGACTCTCTTCTTGCTGCTCACTAATGTGTTCACCTTCGCTCTCTTCATGAGAAAATCCACTATAGATAGACTCACAGACACTAATAGCTCTGCCATGTCCACTGCCTCTTCCTCAACCTCTACCACGACCTCTAATAGAAGACCTTTCCCGAGATACCATCCTACAAAAAAATCAAAGATACAAAATACTATCACAACATAATGCATGCTACTATATAGCATAACAAGGCACATGTTTTCCAAATAGACTAAGTTCTATTTTTAGTTTTGCCTATGTTTAGGTTTAAGTAGAATTCTTTGTTTTGAAAGCTAAGTGTTGCATATGCAAGTAATAGTTTAAGTTTTATTTTAGTTCACCTAGTTTCAAGTTAGTAAGACATACACAAAATATTTCAAATTCCTAGTTTGTTTCCAAAATACCCAGAGTTCCCAATGTAGAAACTCAGGCTCTGATACCAAACGTAATGCCCAGCCAAGGAATCCAAACAATTAACCCAAAATTTTGCTAAATTTGAAAGAAATTTTTTTTTTGAACATGAAAGCTAAACCATTTACATCATTCACATAGTAGTGAAAGCAATGACATCATTCAACTGAAAGTAAACATAAACATACATAACAGGTTGCATTCTCTAAGGAACCCTTAAGGTTGAATCACATCTAAATTAACTATCAATGATTCCATCTAATAGTACATCCACATGAAATAATAATGAAAAGTCCAACATTCTTAAATTACATTTTCGAGTGTTGAATCATCCACAGTACATGTCACAGGGTATGAAAGCCTTAAAAGAATATACACATGTGAAAATAAAGTACATCATCATCCTAATTCAAATCCATGATGCAATTACAGCAAGTAAATGAAACCACATGTCATACCTAATACATCATCATAGAAGATATAAACATCCGTCATAAAAGATAATCATATATCATCAACATAATTATCTAAGTACACAGTTTCTCCCAACTGTAAATAACATCATTAGACCATCGTGGGCCATAGTCATCCCTCCATGCATATCATTCAAAATCATTGAAAAGATCATCGGTATTATCAAGGTAGGAATGTCACTCCTAAAACATACTACATCATATGTAGAAAGAAATCAAACATGCTACAACATATGCACAAGAAATCTAATCATGCAAAATAAAGCATAAGATAACATGATCTAACATATCGAAATCATCAATATAAGGATATGTGTCCACCATCATAATCAAGAGTGCATCAACTACGATATCTCAAACGGATCTCGAATGATAAGAGTGAAATAACACTACCACCCGACCGTGTGGAACCTAAATAGTCCACTGCCATGGCGTTGAGGAGATAATCTCATTTCCCAAATAGGTTATCAAATTGCATAGCACAATTACACTCTAAGTCCAGGAATCCTAAAAGTATTCTAACTCAAAGGTTCCAATCACAAACTAACAACTAATCCCAAAGGCACACAAAGACATGTAGGAAACATACTATGCAAGCGAGAAAGTGTCATTGCATGGATCATGCTAGAGTTACCCTGGTAGTCTCCCAATAGACCTCAGTCCCCTATTGATCCCTATGTGGCCACTAGTATCCTTTCATACTGATGAGGCATACTACAGAATGCAAGGTCACAACCAAACATTCTCTCCACTCCCATCCTAGTCTGTACTAGCACTCGAGGCATGGGCAAGAACAAACAATTATCTTATTAAGTCCATTTAAGTCAGTATTAGGTGTAATGTTTTCACTTATCAAAAAAACTTACAATGAGTTACCCTTGCAGACTCTTAGGGCCCCAGCCCCCATTGCAAGCCACTTCCTGACACTACAAGTAGATAACCTACCCTAAGCTCATGGAATCATAAATCACAAGATCACCACAGTCCTATATAAGCGACTGGAAAAATATAGAAAGCTAATCCAAAATAAAAGCATCCATAGATAATCATGACCACTACAACTCTCTATTTCCAACCGAAGCTATCATTGATAATCACAATAATCATTGGTTCTCAAAAAGCAACCAAAAAGTATCTCAAAGTAATATTGATCGAAAACTCCAGAATGGTTGAGTCAAAACATGTCACAATATGACATCATCAAGAGCAGATAAACAATTCAATTCCATCAAGTGACTAGAAAGTATCCAAATACTATTGATTGATAACTCATAAAAAAGTTACATAAATTACAACTTAAAAAAGAAGACTGAAAACAATATCAATCAGCATACCATCACATAACCATAGTTGAGTTAATAAAGATCGGAATCAAAAGACATCATCATGACATCACAATCATAACCCTCAAGCCTCTAGTAGACATCCTATAATTGGTCAACAATCTAGTCAACACAAACCAAAAACAAGAAGCATAGAGAAAACACAAAACACAAACACATGTTTTGGTTCGCTTAAATTACATAATTAAATTAAGTTTGGGGGTTTTTGGTCTTTCGTTTAATAGTTTAAGTACCAAATTAAAGAACATTATTCATCTTCCTTATAACAATCTCGTGTATTTGTTAAAGGTTTTTCCATGACTCTTAAAGTTCAGTTTACTAAAATATTCTATGAATATTTTTGGTATTGAATTGTTGTTTTCAAATAACTAAAAAAATTTATTTTGAGAACAAAATAATTGATAACTTAAATGATATAACTTTTAATTAACCTTAATTAGACTAAATTCTAATTAACTAAATTGATTGATTTAAAACTATGTTATTTATTTAAAATCTTGAATATTAAAAATTTCATTAATATTATATATATATATATATATATATATATATATATATATATATATATATATATAGTAATAATTAATATATAACAATTATTAATAACATAACATAAGCCTTTTTTTTAATAAATGAAGCATAACATATATACCTGTATACGGGTTTCTTCTACGCTTGGCACAGAGCCGTGCACTGACGCCTGCTGCTGCAATTGGCCCTTTGATCGCAGTCGTAGGTACGACTATATCAGCAGGCCATGGGCTGGCTTTATTATATATGGCAGGGGTGGGGTGGGGCAAAACCCCCACCCTCCCATTTTTAAAACATTTTTTTTTATAAAAAATGTTTTCAATAACGTTTATCAAATGCGCTAAAATAATTATCTTTCTCACAAGGCAGCGCATATATAATGTTTTATAAATGATTTTATTAAAAGATTTTTATATATCTTAAACAAAAGGTTTTCTCAAATGTTATCGCAGACATATATATATGTGTGTGTGTATATATATCGATATATATGTATATAGATACATGTATATATAGATATATATGTATATATTTACATATATATATGTATATATACATATATGTATATATATATATATACATGTATACACACACACACACACACACACACACACACACACACACACACACATATATAAAACTATTTTCTTTCAATAATGTCAGCGCATACATACTTTTAACGAAAAGGTTTTTCCCAATTTTTGCGAAATAAGAATTTCCCCAAAGTAATCTTTCCCCAATTTAATCTTTCTAAAAGGGTTATCTATAAGCAACTAAACCCTAGTTTCATAAATTCATCAGATCTACGCATATGGGGGTTTTATCACATAAAGCATTAAATATTCATGACAAGATCAAAAACAACTTGAATATTCACACATGTAATCCTGTGAAAGCATTCAGCAAATAGGAAGAAGACAGGAAGTGCAAGAAGCGACATATCATTTGCAAAATTCACAAGTGTCTACCTGGATACTGATGCTAATTCACTTCTCCTCACAATTTGTAGGGCAAGGTCCTTCCTTCTCCAATGCTCCCAGGTCCTCCAAAAATGCTCCTCAAGCTTCTAGGAGTGCCTAAATATAAGGAACTCTCAGGAAGCATCTACAATGTCTCTAGAAATAACCAGAAGGTGTTGACAACTAAGCATGAGTCATTTTTAACCTTCTAGATGAGTCACAAGGTTGTAGACACCATGTGCTTAATTTGTGCGCTAACTCATGTGTTCTTGACATATGTGCAATCAAGAGGTGGGTTTACTCCTAGGTAGACTTGTAACTTTTATTTTAATTCTTTTATTATTTCTATTATTATTATTTATTTATTATTTTATTATTATTATTATTATTATTATTAATTTTAATTTCTTTTATTTAATTCTTTTTCTCAATTAATTCCCATTTAATTAATTATAATCAAAATATCTAAAGATCATGATATTATATTTTTTTTTCAAAATAATTAAATCTTATAATTTAAGACTGATTTAATAGAAAATTCACCATAGACCTCCAAGATAAAATATGAAAACCCATCATAGAACAATCCATACAAAATCAGTTTAAAGGGTTAAAAATCATGAATTATGTCATCCAAGACATTTGGACAGTAAAATATCTCATATACTTGTCCTACCTCTCTAGGAAAAAAGGTTTAAGGGTTTAGGATTTGGACTTGAAAATTTATCTCCCCTCTCTTACCATTGAGACAGTGTGATAGGGTATGCTGATCCTGGCAATTCATTGAAGTTTATACCTGGTACCTGTAACCTAAATAAAATCCATGCATGTACATACTATATATATATATGCGAAGCTAAAAAGGCAATGGTAGGAAGTGGTGCATCGTGTAGATCTCGACTAGCAAGTAACTACAACTCCCTTCCTTAACCACATCAGAAAAGCCAAACATAAAGAGAACAAGCACACACACAATACACATGCAAGTATGGGGTAAGTATCCATAAGAAAACACATGTGCTAATAAACCATCTAACTAATCATCATCAATAACTAGAAGCAAACTAATCATCATCATGCATCCATGAAATGTAGACTCTAAGTAATCTCATCGCATATAAACTGAATCCATAGCATAATATCTGATAGTCTCAAAACAATGCTACTAACCATCAACATAAAACTATTCTAACAGAGTTCGACCATGATAGCAATAATAGCAGCAATGTGTCCAGAAAAATGTAAACAAGGGTAGGCACTACATCCACCCCCTCTTGCATTAGGCTTACTCCTGGAGGCCTACAAACAAATACTGATATATCTCCCATAATCTAGCTGCATCCTCCCATGTAGCTGAAAAATCATTAGTAGGGTCCCATTGGAGCCTTACCTGCTTGATGGTTTGACCCCTGAGGGTCAACTCCCGTTGCTCTAGAATACAAACTGGCTCCAAAGCCAGCTACCCGTCCTCTACATGCAATGCATTCTAATCAAGAACATGTACAACATTAGGAATATACTACCTAAGAACTAAAACATGGAAAACATCATGAATGAGAGCTAGGCTGGACAGTAAGGCAAGGTGATATGCAACTGGGCCAGTCCTCTCAAGAATCTCGAAAGGTCCAACAAAGCGAGGTGCTAGCTTTGAACTCTTTCTATATCGGATCAAACTCTTCCGCAGATGCACTCTCAAGAAGACCTCATCACCCACAAAAAACTACTTATCTTTCCTATGTGCATCAGCATACTTTTTCTGCCTATCCTATGCCATAATCAAGTGCTTGTGGATACGTGCTAATTATTGCTACATATCACGAAGCATCTCAGGACCCAACAAGATGTGATCCTCAAGACTGTCCCAACTCAAGGGTGTATGATAAGGACGTCTATATAAATCCTGAAATGGTGCCATGCTAATAGAACTAAGATACCCGTTGTAGTAAGAAACCTCCACTAGGTAGAGATAGCCCTCCCAATGTGTCTGCCTATCCATCACATACATCCTTAACATATCTTCCAAAACCTGATTCACCCTCTCTGTCTGACCATCTCTCTGGGTGATATGTCGAACTAAAATTCAATTGTGATCCAAGCTCATGCTGCAGTGATGTCCAGAATACGGATGTGAATATAGGATCCCTATCTGAAATGATCTTTTGGGGAATATCATGTAGTCTCACAATGTCATGCATGAAGACATTAGCTATAGAAGCTATCGTGTAGGAAGACCTGATTGGTGAAAAATGTGCTACCTTAGTCAATCGATCAACGGTGACCATGATAGCATCATGACAATGAACAGTCATAGGTAATCCTACTATGAAGTCCATAGAGATGATGTCTCACTTCAATGAAGGAATGAGATTTGGTTGCAAAATTCTTGTACTGAAGACTGTGATGATCACTATGTAGCTCAAATCTGTGCCCCAACAAGAAATGTCTCCACCTTATCAAAGCATGAACTACCACTACTAACTCAAGATCATGTGTAGGATAATTTAGCTCATGATCCTTGAGCTTGCATGATTCATACACAATCACCCTTCCATTATGCATCAAAAATACTCCAATCCCTTCCAAGGAAGCATCTATACACACCATTAAATCACCTTCCAGATCGAGTACTTCTAAGATTGGTGCATTGGTCAAAAGCTCCTTGAGCTTTCAAAATGCTTCCTCACATTTCTCCATCCATATAAACTTCTTTCCTTTCCTCTGAAGGGAAGTGATAGGATGTGCTATTCTAGAGATGTTTTGGATAAATCTATGATAATAACTAGCTAGACCCATGAAACTAGGAATATCTAACACATTAGTTGGTGTAGGCCAATCGACTATTGCCTAGATCGTTGCAAGGTCCACAGAAATACCATCACCTTATATGACATGCCCTAAATACTGAATCTCTAATTTGAATAATTCACACATAGATGCATTGGCACAAAGCTGATTGTCTCTTGAGCATTGTAAAACCAATCATAGGTGTTCCTCATGCTCCTTCTGAGTCTTAGAATATATCAATATATCATCAGGAAAAACAAGCACAATCCTATCAAGATAAGATCGAAACACCCCATTCATCAAACTCATGAAAAATGATGGAGCATTAGTCAGCTGAAAAGGTACCACTGTGAACTCATAGTGTCCATAGCGAGTTTGAAAAACAATCTTGTGAATGTCAGCTTCCTTAATGTGAAGCTAGTGGTATCCTAACTTAAGGTCAATCTTGGAGAATATTGTAGCTCCCTTGATCTGATCAAATAAGTCATCAATCCTAGGTAGAGGATACCTATTCTTTATTTTCACCTTATTCAACTGTCTGTAGTCAACACAAAGGGACAAAGAACAATCTTTCTTTTTCACAAAGAGCACCGAAGCTCCCCATGGTGACACACTAGGTCGAATGCTCCCTTTGTCCAAAAGTTCCTCTAACTGAAGATGCAACTCACCCAATTCTTGTGTAGTCATACGATAAGGAGCTTTAGAGATAGGCTCCACTCCTAGAACAAAATCAATGCTGAAATCGATGTCCCTTTTTGAAGGCATGCCTAGAATCTCACTTGGAAAAACATCTGACTCCTGTAAAATTGGGTGATCTAAATTCTTCCTTACAGGATCTTCCTCATCAAGATCAATTACCATAACCACAAATATCTGACATCCCTTATGGAAACTTTGCTTCTAGTGCATGGCAGAAATCATTCGTAGAGATATAGGCCTTGGTATCCCAACAATCTTCACATCATTCCCTTGGTCATCCTGACACAATATAATCTTCTTCCTATAATCTATACTAGCTCTATGAGATCCAAGCCAGTCCATACCCAAAACCACATCGTAGGAACCAAGGGGTATAACCCAAAGGTCAACTGCAATATCAAATCCTCCTATGCTAAACCCACAGTTATGAACTACAAAATCTGTGGAGACCTTAATGCCTGAGGCTAGTTACACTTGCCAACCATGATATTGCTTCACTACAGCTAGCTTACACTTAACAACTATATATGGAGAAATAAATGAATCTGTAGCACCTAAATCTAACAACACTGAAAGAGGTGTACCTCGAATAGCTCCTGTGTTTTCAACCACTATTCTCTAATGATCTACCTGATGGTGATCTACTACTACAAACACTCTATGAGCTCTACCCGCATCTCCAACTATAGGCTTGGATGTTGTTAGCCTAGGGCCTAAATACTAAGGTGCTCGTTGTGGACAGTGAGTTGCGAAATGTCCAACCTGCCCACATGTAAAACATCATGTATTTCTCCTAGATCCTCTCCCCATAGGTGGTGTATTTGACTGCTAATGGCTATTCATACGAATAGAAGACTGACTACTCTAAGCTGGCTGATTGTGCTAATTTCATTTATTTTGTTGAGTATTGCGGTTGTTCTTAGAGTTAGAACCTTTGCCACCACCTTGAACTTGAGAGTTTGATCCCTTCTTTTGCTGCATATGTTGAGACTACTACTGATATTTTTTCCCCTTAGAAGTAGGAGGCTTCTTATTTCCTCCTGAGTTGTAGTTTCCTTTAGATCCTGATGCTGCAAGTGCTCCGACAAAACCTCCCTGACCATGGTTGACACTTTTTTCTACAACGATGGCACACCGTACCACATCCTTGAGGGTTTTCAGCTCAAATACCTTGACACCCCCAATTATACAGTTGTTGAATCCTCTAATAAAGTGTTGTGTCAACTAAGCTGAGTTGTCACTGAATCTTGAAAAGGACATGAGCTCATAGAATTTGCGCTCACACTCTATCACAATCATAGAATACTACCTGAGGTTATGGAACTTGTTTTCCCTTTACTGCTTCCATTCCTTTGGTAGGAATCGATCGTAGAAACTCTCTAAGAATAGTTCCCAAGTGACACTATTCATATCTATGCCCAACTTCTTTTCCTCAATTTTCCACCAAGTGGCCCAAAAATTCTCTAGATTGGCAATCGCAAATCTTGCATTAACATTACTATCAAAGTCCTGCATAGCAAAAATCTTGTCAAGGGCAATAAGCCATTATTCGGCCACATATCTAGAGCCTTTCCCGTTAAAGGGCTTGACCTTGGATCTCGAAAGGTCCTTCATCTGAGTAGATATAATGGATCTCGGTCGATCCTTTCGAGGGCTCCTAAGCTTGGGTCTATGCTCTTGTTTTGTATGATGTCCTCCATGCTGATTCTAAACAGGGGGTAGGCGATCAAGGATGGTCTGCATCATCTATCTCAAGTTAATCTACTCATATTCAGCTTGGTCCCCTTTATGACTCTCTTCCTACTGCTCACTAACATGGTCACCTCTGCTCTCTTCATGAGCAGATCCATCATGGATAGACTCACAGACACTAATAGCTCTACAACATCCACAGCCTCTTCCTTAGCCTCTACCATGGCCTCTAACAGAAAACCTTGCCTCAGAAACCATCCTACAAAAAATTCCAAGATACAAAATATTATCACAACATAATGCATGCTACCGTATAGCATAACAAGGGACATGTTTTTCAAATAGACTAAGTACAATTTTTAGTTTTGCC